>JNVV01000032.1:433871-458499 GCA_000733355.1 Falciphora oryzae
ATGGCAGGGAAAGCCCCGAAAGTGCAATGGGCCGAGCGACGCTGGATGGTGGTGGCAGGCGATACCGGAAAGGGAGGGCGCCAGGCGAAGGGTGACAATGATTGCCCGGCGGACTTCCAAGGCCCCTTCCTTTCCGTTTGGGGGCTGACAAGGCGGCGGATTGGGAGTGGGTGCATGGGAAGAAAAACGGCACACACGAGGCGGGGAGGGGGGCGTGCAAGCGGGAAATGAACATGATGGATGATTCCATTTTGCTGCTTAGCGGGGACTGACGGGGCGACGAAATAGATCAATTGCATCCACCGCACCGCCGCCGACGCGAGATTTTTATGTGTTGTCCCAGCACTGTGCAGCCAGTCGGCCAGCCATTCATGATAACGACCAGCACAAGTTCCAGCAGGGAGGGAGGAGGGAGGGGATCCATCACCCCTGGCCTGACTCCGACGCCCTGCGCCGCGGGTGCACGCTTTGGCTCTGCTGGGCCAATGGCACCCGAGGCTCTTGGTGCCCCGCGATGGTCTGGTTCGGGCCCAGTCTGGACCCCGCGGCAAAACGCCGAGCGCGGATTGTGGTGATTTACCACTTTTGGATCGAGCGTGAGTGTGTGTGGATGGGTGCGAGTGTGCGAGTGTGCGATATGTGCGTGCCGATGCAATGTCACTTTGCTCCCAGCTATATTTGTTTGCAAGTGGGCGTCTTCACGGCCAGGGTGCAAATCAAAGCTGCTTTTCCGTGTGATTGGCGGGTTCCGGCCTCCAGCTGTCCATATCAACCCGCAAAGGGCAAAAACTGAGAGGCTGGCTGGCTGGGCTCAATGCTGATGGAGGAGGTGCTTTTGTCGTTGACACGACACTGTGCGGACGACATTGAACGATATGCGAGCCGATGTTTCTGGACCGGGTTACCTCAAGTGTGCCTTTCTATTCTTATTTGCCTCTGTGCACAAAACACGGCCGGGCATAATGATTATCTGCAGACGACGAGAACCGAAAAGGCGGAGCTGGCCTCCAAAAAGTATTGCCGTTTGTCTCAGCATTGGGGCTAGCTTTTTTGGCATCGTCTACCATCCATTCCGCCCCACCCTGCTTGTGAGCAAGCCAACCTGCAATTCGAATTTGTCCGCAGCCAAGTGCGTTAGAGCGTGCGCCAGCAACAAGGCCTCCCTTGCCTTCTTGGTGGACAAGCCGGGCCTCATCATCCCTCCGCAAGGGTTGCAACAGCAAGCAGAATCGAGAAACTTGCCGGCCAATGGGTCCGGTGCTGAGTGGTAGTGCGCAAAGTGGCTTGGCTTCGAGTCGTCGCTGAGTGTGTGCATGACCGCAGGAGGAGAAAATCCCGCCGCCCACGCTGACGAAACCCAAGGATCCAATAGCCCAGCACGGTGGGGGGCCAGCCGAAAAAGCAGAGCGCTCGCCCAACCAACCGCACACCTCAGCGTCCACGCCACACAACCACAGACGCACATACACACATATCGCTCACAAGCCCGTTCGATGTTGGGAGGAGGGGGAGGCAGTAACCTATCCCTAGGAGCCTAGCTCCCCGTGATGCATGTGTGCGTACTACTCCGGACAGTGCCACTTTACTTTATAAGTGCGTAGAGTCTTTGCATACCACCTACACCTAGTTGGCTTCAGCAAACCACATACCCTGAGCCACACACACCTCGTTCGATCAAGGCGAGCTGCTTGCATGCCCTCGAGGGGAAAAAAAAAGAGCAAACATCCCGGGCCAATCAGACATTCACAAGCAGCCACCCAAGTCACGGAAAACTCAACCCGGCGTTGGACGCAACGCACGCGCAAGCCATCCGCAGGTTTCTTCAAGTAGAGACATGCCTCCCCCAGGCTGCTGTTCGCCGATCAGACTCTGCTGGTGGCGCGCGGGTACAGTCCGAGTTTGGCTGACGTGCCTTGATCCTTGGGCCGGGCCCAGGTGACTCTTTTTTTTTTTTTTTTTCTTTTATTTTTTTCCACGCCGTGACGGATAATGACCTTACTGTGTCCCGCTGTTTGCTTCGTATATCCACGGCCCCTTTCGGACCTGCAGCCGGTTTATCTCGGTCGCTGGGATCATGGCTCCTCCGAATTGTCAGGGTCTCGGAGTTGCCCTTGTCGCTTTTTCTAGCTGCGGGTGCGTGGTATGGCAAAGACATGGAGTTCCGTTCCCCTTTCGCTTTTCCGTTGGTGGCGACCATTTTATTTTCTTATTTTATCTTTATTTTCGGCTTGGTCGTCCTAGCCGCCCCTCCTCTATCTATCTCGGACTCGTGGGCCGAGCAAGGATCCAAAACCGGCCTTTGCCCTTCTCCTAAGAAGGTCGAGACATGCCTGTTATCGCGCCAGGCTGCCGTGGAATATAAACCTCGTAAGACTGGACGGCGAGGGGACTGGGCAGCAGGACCCTGCCGAGGCTCGTGTGTTTGTGTCCTCCTGCCAGCCCGTCGCCGCCGCCGCCTCTCCAAGCCGAGACAGGGCCACGCAAGTTTTGAAGCCCGGATATCCCGATCCCGCCTCGTTTTTCTTTGGGCGAAAAAAGAAAAATCGTGACTCCACTTTCATCGATATCAAACGACGAACCACTTTCTCGGAGCTTTGCCTGCGTGCGTATTTTCTGTAGGTACCGTATGTGGTATGCACGTTACATTACATTACATGGAACTCGCCGCGCGAGAGCGGAAGCAGCTAGCCTGGCCACTGGGGGCACGGGTGACGTGACACATCAGATGCGCCAAAGACGGCCAATCCGGGTCGACTGTTTGCTACCTGCTCTTCGGAGCTGCTTCATTAGCTGGGACTGCGTTAGGCAGGCCAGACGAGTCTGGGACACGCAAGGCGGTGTGCGCCGTCCCACAGCCGGGGTGATTTGGTTCCTTCTCAATGCTTTGTTGGTGTCTTGGGGTCGTTGCAGGCGGAAACAAAAGTCAGCTGTGCCGGGGCAATGACCAGACGGGAACGGGCAGGGCAGGGCAGGCGGGCTGTGGTGAGGAGTGCTCGGTGTGTAATCCAGCTGGGCCGGGGTGCCTGTATCGACAAATGCGTCCATCATCACCGCTGGCCGCCGTCTGTCACGTCGACAGAAAAAGAAGCTGCCGACAGCGAGCGACCCGTCGGGCTACCCTGTCTGTGCCCGTTGGGCCCAATATGAGACAGCCACCGGCACGAGCGAGTCTAATAACTCATCAAATGATTCGCAGAACTACACTCTGGGATACTCTATGTAGGATGGGGCACGGAGGCGCTGGGCGTCGACAGATGGGTCTAGATAGCATGCACGATACGAGCACAACTCGACTCGCCACTTTCCTTTCGTCCCGACCTGGCGCCGCCGCGACACAGACGCGAGGTGCCGGGGGAGCCTGGGGCGGGTTCGGCCTTTTGCATCCCTCCGCCTTTCTGTTGCTGCCTTCGATATCTCATCAACCATCATCATCATCAAGCGTGGTCCCGCCGCCGATGGCGGTGGGGCACAGATGTATGTAGATGGGCTCGAGTTTCTCCTGTCCTGTCATCAGACTCGAAAGTCGGCTGCTGCTGCTGGGGGCCCCGTCTGTTCCGTCGCGCGGGCTAGGTAACTTGGATAGGCAAAGAAGAAGCACGAACAAAAAAGTGAGTGACCGAGGCTTCCACAGAGAAATAAAGTACATGAATCATAGAGTGCGACGCCCGCTCTCCCTCACACCACCTAGCACCCCCTCCCAACTCGAGGTTTAGCGGGGAGGAGGAGCGGAGACGGAAACCTGACCGGGGGTGACGCCATTTTCAGGTTGCTCGCTGATCGGTGCATTCGACGCCGCAGACGAGCCCGGCTAAGCCGTCCGCGAGTTGGCTCGTGTTTCTCCTCTCCTCTCGCCATGGGGATACCCGCCACGGGCGGCGTCTATCTAATATTCCCGTTTTCATAATCCTCTCATACTAGAATTTTTTCTTTCTTTTTTATTAAATGCAACCGAACATCCATTTATATCGCCGGGGTGAAGGAGAAAAAAAAAAAAAAAAAGGGGAGTAATGGTGTGTGTGTGGGTGGTCTGGCGTCAGAGTCGAAACCCACACGGACTTCTTCCCCATCTTCGTTTTTTCTCAAAGACTCATCGCCGCCACTTTGGTTTACGCGGCATCAAGAATCCTCTTTGCGGCAGGCAAACGAAAGGCCCCCCAGGTGGGGTGTTGCTGTGTGGATAGGCCGCCGAGCAGCTGGCATGCAACGCTTGGAAAGGGGGCCTGCCCAAATGAGAGGGTTACGCCGGGCGGACAGTCGAGTCTCCGTCCTGGTCAATGCAGAAGACTCGGCGGAACAAAAATAATGTTCGGCCGTTTTGCGGTCGGTGCTTTCCCATATTATGGGGACAGGGCGTGCAAGGGGGTTGTTGGCGGAGCAGCGTCCTTGCTTTCCTCGGCTATCGCCGTTTTCACATTCCTGTGTGTCGGTGGTGAGGTTTCTGAAAGACGCTCTGCTGTCGAAACATGCATGCTGGCCGTCCGAATTCCAATTCTTCCCTTTCATATCTCCGGCGAGGCGCCCAGCCGGCATGCGGGATGGACAAGTACATAGATTCGCCATGTATTGGTTAGGCACCTGCCGATAAACCTGCGAGCCGTGCAGCCTAGGGCCACCTTGCAGACGGCATTTTATTTTTGGCTCCCTCTCGAGGCCCGAGTTTCAAAGGGCTAGGAGGCGATGATCGCTCCAACCTGGGCATTCGGATTTACGCGGCTGGAGGGTGGCCATGGTCATCCCGAGCGAGGAGAGTTGGCAGGGGAGAAACTAGCGGCCGCGCCAGTCATTCGGGGCGTCGGCTGCTGTTCGTTGGGAACAGGTGCCATCCCTGCCTTTCTCCCGCCTCTGAGGCGACGCGAAACCCCCCCATTGACCATTCGGTTGAAGGGACGAAAAAATCAATTAACGCGAAAGTTCGCGGTGTGGGAGGAGAGGCGCGGCATGTGGCGGTCTATGCTTGAAAACCGTTGTCTGATCTCGAGCTTGTCCCTCCACACCAGCGATCGCGTCTTCTGCGATTTTTCCCCCCCACCTGCTTCTTTTCTTTTCTCTCCCCTTCCCCATCGGAGCCTGCCCTAAATCCCGCTGGAGCCGGCAGGTAGTACCGTCCTGTTGGACCGATGGGTCCTTACTCTCGGGTACGAGAAGTGTCGATGGGAATGCCCCGTCTGGATACGGTGCGTCGGAAGCGAGGACAGAGTGTGTTGTCTGCAAAAGGATCTCCTGTGTTATTAGCTGGCCCCCACATGCCGAGATGGCAAAAGGCCGCGCCGGTAGCGTCGTGTGGTCCGCATCTCCGTCTGAGGGACTTGTTTGGAGGGGGTGACCGCAGCAGCAGGGCACAGGAAAGGGAAAGTTTGCTGTCGGTCTGCAATGCCTGTCCTGCGTGCGTGCCCGCTACGATACAACCTTGGGCAGGCCAGAGGTCCGGTGCGTTTGTTTCGTCGACGTCTGCCAACCGCCATGCAAACACGGATAAAAAAAAATAAAGAAAAAAATAAAAAATAAAAAAAGCAGAGAAAAATAATGCAGGGCCACTTGGCTGGGCGGACCATGCTCGAGTTTCGCAGGTTGAAAAGGCAGCGTCACACTGGGCGAGAAAGCTGCATTGCCCTCACTCGATTGGTCGGGCATCCCCTGCTCTTTTCCCGTGCTCTTGGCCTCATCCAAGGCCCCAGAAAAGCAGTGCTCAACTGATGGATTCCTTTGCTGCGTAAACGGGGGGCAGTTGGGAGGCGCTGGTGGGCGAAGCACTCTGGAGTCCAAGCCGTGGGTCCCGGTTAGCACGCTACTTTTCGCTGCCTCGGATCGCCAAGCAGCCAATCCGCCGGCGCCATTTTCCGTTTCCAGTCAAAGCTCGGCCCTGGGGCGGGCGACATGCGCCCGGCTTCCTGAGGAAGAGATGGTGGTAGCAGCAGCGGTCCTGCTGGTAGCGGGCGTGTGGCCAGAGGGGAAGGAAGGGACGGTAAGCTGCGGGCGTCTTTTCTTGGAACTGGAGCAAAAAGACCGATGACAGGTAAAACAGAAGAAGGACTGGGCTGCCGCTGTGTCTCGTCTTGCATCGTGGAATGGCTCGGCATGTTGGGAGTCCTGAAATCGGGGATCGACGCCGCTTGGGAACTTGGGTCCAAAACCCCTCGCACCCTGTCGCGGTTTGGCCCCAGCAGCCCGCCCGCCTCGCAGGCGTCTTCATTCTTTCTCAGAGAATTGACAGAGCGTGAAACATTTGCCAGCGTATCACGACTGTTGCTCGAAGCATGCTGGGATTGGTGGCCTGGCTCAGAAAGCCTGCTCAACGTTGCCACCCCACCACCCAGCCCGCTAGAGAAGGCGGTGCGACGCAAGGGACGGGGGATGCGCTGCCCTGTGCGCAACAGAATTTGGCAGGCGCTTTTTTCTGCGTGCTGGGGTGTCGGTTCCGGCGCTCCGGCCCCTCTCTTTCTCCTTTCTTTGGCACGCGCACGCTGGCCAAGATACAATGGAACCCCTGACGGAATCGCTGATCGGAACTTTGGGACGGGGACGGGAGTCATGTCCTTTGCCATCAACTGGCAATGGTGGTGTATTGCGTACGTTGTCGTTTCGCCGGCCAAGCCTGTCCGTATCGACTATACGCACCCCTTTTCCACAGCCGTGTTTCCACAGTCGTGCCGCTTCTCGCTTCCTTCGCAAGCTCGGATGTTGCTTCGTGACGCAAAGTCCAACTGCCGTAGCGCAGGCGGGCGTGGAAACAGGGAGGGGAAAATTAGCAGACAAACAAGAATGATAATGGCACCCGAGAAAGAAGAAAAAAAATAAAAGAAAAGAAAAGGAGCCAAGTGTTGCGCCGGATGCATCTCGCAAACGGAGCGCCATCCGCATCCGCCCACTTCCCTGCAAGATCGACTTCCAGATTGGCGCTGGGACGGCTCAGGTCGCACTGTCCTGGTTGGTACTCCGCTCCCAATCCCTTCACGCTGCAGGCGAGATTTGCAGGCGTTTTCAATCAAACGGGGAGAGGAGCATAGAGATGAATCACTGGTGTGCATGCCGCCTGGAATGCCGCTCCGCCTCCCTGTCGCGGAAGCAACATGGATTTCTTTTTTTTGTTTGTTTGTCTCTGCTCCGTGTGAACCTTTTTCTTTTTTCCTTTTCTGCTACCCTGGCGGCAGCAGACCAGACCACCTCCGGCGTGCCTGCTAGAGCACACTATAGCCTCTGATTGGGCGTTGGACATGGCTGACTGTGCACCCTGTCCAAGGACATGAAAGCGCCTTTTGTTCTCCCTCTGCGACACCGTACCACCTTGCTTTGATTCTTATTTCCCTCCCTCAAGAGGTTGGTTCACCCTTCGTCAACAGACATCACGCCTTTCTTTGTGGATCCCCAAACATGTGATCATCATTGAGGAGAATGCGAGGTCTCCTCTTCGCCGAAAAGAGAGGGAGGCGAGGAGGCCTGCTGCCATGGAACAAGGGGCAGCAGCAGCACGATTGATAGGCGAACCCGCCATCATCCGTCATGAGGCAAACTCATGCGCGCGGATCCGGATCCGTACGGCGAAATGATGCGTCGCCAGCGCTTGATGGGTCCCGACTGCTGCCTCGCAGTCGAATACGGACGGTAGCATTGCGTACCGGCGAGGTAGAGGAATGGCCGAGAAAGAAGCAAGAAAGACCTGAGGGATACCATGCCAGCTGCCCATGTCTCGACCCCCAAGACTCCGGACGATGGCCAACTTCAATTTTGACTCTCGTATTTCCTTTCGAGGCGGCGGGAGGGCTGTCGGCCAAATTTGACAGTTTTATTCGATTATGAAGTAGACGGCCACGGGCGTCTCCGTCGATTGCCGTCACGTCCGACCACCTGGGCGCTTCTTTTTGCGTGTGAACAAACGGACAGGGCACAGGTACTCGATACGGGCAGGGGACCGCGCAGGGCGGGCCCAATTGTCTCTCCCTGGCCAGGTGCCCCTCGACGGAGCCCGTCAATCAATAACGCCTGCTCCAGACTCCGTCCAGCTCTCTGGCTGTGCTGAATATGGATCCCTGACATGCCTGACCGATCACACACCAGGCTGGAGACACACTTTTCACAACACACGCTCTCAAATTCGCATTCACGCTCACACCCTTGTGCGCCTGTGCCCACTCGCTCCCTGGGCCGGGCTGCCATCTTCCACCTGCACTGTGAGGGAAGGTAGCATACCGTTTGTGCCGCCCCCCACCTCGTTTCGCTGTATGTGCGACGTATGACTTTGCAGTGGCTTGGTACTGGCGCTGGTGCGGTACCTTTCGGCGCTGATTGCTGAAGCGCCTGCTCAGGCTTTTGCGCTGGCTGCTGGGCCCGGCTGACCCAGAAAAAGGGCTGGGATGTGGAAGGGCGAAAGGGGGAGGATATAATCGGACATGGGGTACATAAAACTCAAACCGCCTAAGCCCAACATGGGAGGTTGCTTGGTTCCATTTTTCGGTCTGGCTGTGTGGGCTGGCACAGCTCGGCCACTGTGAGAGGCACCAACATGAACAGCCCGCGCAAACCGAGATGCAGCGAACGCAAACGAAGGAAAGCCAGGGAAATTGAGGCAGGGGAAATATTGGAATTTAACAAGAAAAGAATGACAATAACAACACGGTGAAAATCGGACGGGTCTCGGCCATGGAAGTGCAAGTTGGAGCCTGCCAACTGACTGACCAATTCCGGGACTGACTGGGCTGGCCTCATCAAGCCGGACTGAATCAGCCAGCCAGCCCAGCCAGTCCCAGCCGTAGTGAAGTCGCTAAGCTGCTGGAACCGCGCGCAGACTCACGGGCATGCCGGGTACGCACTCGTGGCTGCGTAGAACTCTGCGCCAAAACCAAAAGCAAGCCAAGGGCCGGTGGCCAGCGGGTCATCCGTCCAATGTGAGGAGGTCTTGGTCGGCATCAACATCCTCAGGCATGGGGGGGGGGGCGTGCAGCAACAAATGAGGACTGGCCCAGCGTCATCTCGCACAATGCGAGGCCCTGGCCCGGCCCAGAGGTACCCAACAGTGCAAATTGCAACCGACGGGGCGTCAGTCAGGAAGCAACCCAGGCGGGCCACCGGCGCTAGGCCCGTCTGGGACGGGCGACGTCTAGCATCCACCTCTCGACTAACATGCAAACCTATCCAAGCGCCAGGCGTGCCTTCCTCCACATTGAGCCGGGACAAGGGCCTTGCCTAACCTGACCACGCAACCAGGAAGTAACGACAAGGGAATGGATTTCCCTCTGGCACGCTTTGGTGAAATGCCTTGGTGGATGCGGAGGCTTTTCTCACCTTCGTCACCCCGTCAAGTCAAGCAAGCCTTGGTTCAGCCATATTACCTCTCAATTGGCCGGTCCATGACCTGCTGTCGTCCCTTTGCGTCCATCCCGAGCTTCTGTTTTCCACGACCGACCGCTTGCCGAGCCCGCCTGCCCTCCGGCTCCCACCTCACGGCCAGCAAGTGACGAAGCTCCCCAACCCAGTCCGCCAGGTAGCCGTCACTAGATAGCCGTCGCCGAACGAGACTGGCGATTCCTGGAAGCAGCAAAACAAAACCGCCCCTCCCCGCCCGCCTACCCACTGACTGCTCGGCCGGCTCGACCATTCTTTGACTTGGAGCACAAACGGACAAGCTTCAGGCCTACGCCTTTGTTGTGCCACCTAACTCAGCAGCAAGAGAGTTCCTGCCGCCATAGTTGTTCCCCCGTCGGGCTGGCTCCGCTATCCCGGGCAACTCTCCTCGCTTCGTTGTTGGAACATGCCTCGCTGCTTCTGAGAGCTTGGAATGCGCTGGGCCTGCTGCCCGCTCGTGAAATCTCCAGGCGGCTGAGGCAAACTCCCGAGCCAAACCGGCGACTCTGCTGAGGCTGCACGACGTCGAGTTACCGAACGCCACCGCAACCGTCGGGTCATCTCCTCTCCACCCCTCTCTATTCTCGACGCCTACAAACGATCCCGCCGGACAGATTCGAGCTACGAGCCACCCGCATCATTGCATGCCCGCATCACGGCGGCTCCCCGAGACGTCCCTCCCTCATGTATTCTGTCGCTGGCTCACGCTCGTCCGCCGCTCGACCATTTCCTCCTTCCCCCACACACTTCTCCATCGCTAGACCGAGCCAACCCGTCCGCCTGCCCTCGATCCCGTACCCGAAGCTCCACCGTCCCGAAGCTGCCGCTCACCCACTGAGCGGTCTTCGGACACCTCCGCTCGAAGACATGGGAACCACATACCACGCCCCGAACCTGGCGCCGTACGAGGGCCACCCACATGCCTCGTTACCGGGGTACTCGGCCTCGTTGGCCCAGACGGACAGGACGCGCTCCACGCTGAGCGATGCACACGCTGCGCTGGATGGGTACTCGCGCTATCCTCCTCACACTCAGCAGGCGTCTGGACGACCTTCCCTGCTGATCCCTCAGCAGACTCAGTCCCAAGCTCCGTCACAATCACATACTCATGCCGCCCAATACCACCAGCAACAACCGGCCTCGACCGTCTCACGGCCTAGCTTATCTTCGGGGTCACATCCGCCCTCGCAGACTGGTTCCTTCTCGAGTTCGCATCCTGGAACCCCAAAATCGAACCGCTCGGTTGCTTCCCAAGGCACAATGTCCCGCAAGGACGTCGCTAGCCTAGCCGGACAAAGCTTAGACATTCCGAAATGCATCAGCACAAAGGGCGGAAGGCTGGCGGACTTGGCAGCTCAGGTTAGCGGACAGTTCCTATCTCTTAGTTTGTGCTGCTGTGCCAAAGCTTGATTCATCAACTAACCGACGCTACGAGCAGTTGACATGCTTCTTCTGGTTCGAGGCTCGCACAATTCACCAGCTCGCTGAGAAATTCGAGACTCTGCAAGGAACCGAGCCGGTTCGCAGGCTGACCCAACACGCTCTGCCCTCACAAAACTTCAAGGCTTGGGTCCATGGGATTCTTTCGACAACTCAGGTTACCCAGAATGTTGTCATTCTTGCTCTACTGTTTATTCACAGGCTCAAGGTGGGAAACCCAAATGTTAAGGGCAGACCGGGAAGCGAGTATCGACTTCTTACCGTGGCTTTGATGCTTGGCAACAAATGTATGTGAACCCCACCCTGGCGAACCAAGCAAACTGCGTCCAATCAGAACAAGCCTCTAACCTCGGGTAAACTCGCAGTCCTTGACGACAACACCTATACCAACAAGACCTGGGCAGAGGTGTCTGGCATCTCGGTCCAAGAGATTCACGTTATGGAGGTGGAGTTTCTGAGTAACATGCGCTACAGCCTCTTGGTCTCCAAGGAGAAGTGGGAGGAGTGGCTCGTCAAGATGGCCAGGTTCTGGGAGTACTGTGAGGCGGCTACCAAGCCAATCTCACCCATTGCGATCCCGTCGCCTACCCACTTCCCGACCGCGACCTCGCCCGTTGCATCGCCGATGAGCCATTTACTGCTTACACCCAGTATCCACTCGAATCCGCCAGCCACGACGAGCTATTCCCCTAGCTACGCGGCCCCCAGCCAGCCCGCTTACGCAGTCGGCACCCAGTGGCCTGCGCCTCCCAATGGCCAGTCGCTGTCTCCCCTGGCAGGGAAGCCGGATGCGAGGAATGGATTTGCCAAGCGGCCACACAACGAAGAGGACCCTACCGAACCTCCTGCCAAGCGAGTGTCTAGACAGCCCCAGCCTTTACCCCATCAGAGTCTCACTCTACACGGTCAGCAGCGGCCAGCCTCGTCGGTTGTGCCGCCAGATGCTCTCAGGCTGCCCACCCCCAACCTTACCCTCAACACAAACCAGCAGGTGCCAACGACGGCTGCCTATAACTCTGGCACCAGCCACGCCCCTGCACAGCAGTCTGCCCTGTCACTACCGCCCTTAGTCCCCGGGGTCAGGGCTATGTCGACTGTCTATCCGGCCACGACGTCCACGAACTATTCACCGAATGTCATGATCACGTCCGGGCCGATAGCCCAGCCTGTTGCTCCATCGGTCACAACGCCCGTCGCCACTTCGGCTCCTTCTGGCTTCCCGCCAGCGACAAACTATGGGACACCAACCAAGCGCCACAGCCCGGGCTCACTGACTCCCGCTGCTGCCGCCGCTCTGGGCAACTCGTCCCCCCTGACCGAGTCGTTTGCCCATGGCCATCCGGGAGTCCGTACGCCCATCTCGCACTCGCCATCAGTCTACCTGCAACACCGTGCAAGCCCGTACCGGCCTGTGCGCCATGTCAACACTCTGCTCTATCCGCCACCGTCTGCTAGCCTCCACGAGTACCATCTTTCTGGCTCGGGCATGATCCCGCCCACACAGATGCACTACCAGCCTCTTGGTCGCAGGAACGAATACCGCACAGGCATCGTGCCCGAGTTCACATTGACGGCCCAGCAGCAGCAACAACAGCAGTATGCCAGGCAAGGCGGGTCCGTGACGCCACTTTTCCCTGGAAACACGACTTCGCACCAGCAGCAACATCAGCAGCACCAGCAGCCGCAGCCGCGCTCTATGCTGGGACACGGCCAGACCCACGACCATAGCCAGCATCACATGCATTATCCGAATTAGGAGAAGCGAATTCTGCTTGAGAAGCTGAGGCAGATCGCAAACCAGGACCGAATTCTTGGCTTCAGTCGACATTCGAGTGCGCCACGACTCGGATAGACATCACATCCATTTTGCCTCTGACTGCCGTCAGCCTATCGATGGCTCGACTGTTTCGAGGACACTATCACTTTGGCAGATGGCCCCAATTCTTTTTGCAGTCTTATGCATCATTTTTTATGAAATTCTTCAGGCGTTTGGTTCTTTTTACGGCCATTAGAGACCCACAGCCACTCATGAGTGCAAGGACTGGGTTTACGCATAGCATTGCATTGTCGCGGAGTTTTGGTCTTTACTTTGGCTTTCTCTACATATATCGCGCCATCCGTGGTGTAGCGCGGCCTTTCATCTTTTTTTTTTTTTTTTTTTTTTTTTCTTTCTTTTTATGCTTGGTCACGCTCTCTGGCGTAACAGGGAAGCGGTCCCGGCTTGGTACAGTCACTCCTTGGTGGAAACAGGATTATGATGGCTCAACGACATAGGTAGTCTCGCTTCTTCTAGGAGAAGCACACCACACAGGACGGGCAGCGAGGCCTCGCGGCTCTTGAGGGAACTGGTGCAGGCTCCTTGGCCGCCTGCTTCCCATTGATTATTCGAGTAATCTACGAGATCCTCAGTCTTGACAAGCTCCCCATTTGCGTGATTCCCCAACCCGCAAACTATTCTTCTGTCTGCCAGGTCCCTTTTCCTTGCGCACTCGTAATGGCCCTGGCTTGCGCAAAGCCAGTAATCATGGGACACCTCGAGGGCTACGTCCGTGGGACGTGCTTGGGAAGCCGACAACATCTCCTCCGTCAATTTAACCCCATAGCCTGAGATTAGGCCCTGATATTGCTCGATGTGCTTGAGCGATGCGGGGTGTTGATGCTGTTTTAATTGATCGGTGCGGCAGTGACACCCAGGCAGTTCATTTCCATGCTGCCCCCTGCCCTGCTCTCGCTTTCCTCATCTGCCGAGCCAGACGGGTTCGGCCACCGGTGCGGTGCATACGGCAATTACCCATAGCCGCCCATTCCCACGAGCACTCGGATTCGGGCGTGTATAAATAAATACAATAAAGAGAAGCCGGCGGGGTGGCGCGACCGCAAAGGTGGCCGCTTTGTATAAATGAGCGCCCAAGCCTTTTTTTCAGTTCCCCCATCAGGTGCCCTGCCCTGTCTTGGCTCATACACGGGCACGTCTGCTGCGACTCGGCGACACTGCGCTGCTTTACTTTTTCCGTGCATGCCCCTTCGATAAGCCTCTGGTATTCCGAAACAAGCACACCGGCGACATGGTGCACCTCTCCGGCCTCGTGCTGGGCGCGCTCGCCGCCGCGGGGAGCCTGGCGCAGGTCCAGGTGCCCGAGGGCTACCGCGCCGTCTACATGACGTCGATGCAGAACACCAAGTTTGTGGTGCAGCCCAAGACGCTGTCGGTCGGGAGCACGTTGGTCGTGTTAGTAACTATCCCCGTTTCCTCCCCTCCTCTTCCTGTGCTGTTTTTTTTTTTTTCTCTTATCTCAGTCTGCATCTGAAAGGCCCGGCTGACCACGTATTATCTCTCGCCTCTGGCATCCCTCTGGATGGCTGCCCTTACTTTGCTTCCCCATTTCCAGACAGCCGCTCAGCAGCAAGGCGGAGCAGCAGTGGTACATCAAGGCCGGCGTGACCAAGATCCAGCTGGCCGAGACCAATTGGTGTATGGACGCCGGCGCCAAGAGTAAGTCGGGGTTTTTGCCTTCTCGCCCTCGTCCTGCCGCCGCCGGCAGGGGATCGGTTTTCCACCTTTGTGTGGGTATGCTTTGGGGACTGACCGAAGGCCCCATGTCGTATATAGGCAACTGGAAGAACATGGCGAACATCTATCTCCGCGAGTGCTCGACGACCGAGGCCGGCCAGGTGTGGAACGCTCTCGCGGATGGCCGGATCGCTGTTGATGCGTCGCCGAAGCCGCGTAGGTCTCTTGTCTTTTTTTACGACTCCTCCGTCCCCTTCTATTCCCTTTTCTACTCTCCGCTTCTGTCCCATCTCCTGTTCCACCTGTCATTCCCCCTTCGTTCCCCCTCGACTCCCCTCTTTTGTCTTCTGCGGCTATCAGGTTTTCGTTTCGAAATGACTTTATGAGGCTGAGATAAGGTTTGCAACGCGACAACTAACCTCTGGACTTAACCCTCCGGGCCGTCTCCGCTACAACAGAACAATGCATCGACCTCCAGTATCTTAGAGCCACAGCCGGCAATCCGGTTGGCCTCTACAGCTGCGCGGGTCTCGGGAACATAGGGGCAAGAGATGCTGGGATTAACTGGCCTTTGGTAAACGTTACAAAGCCGTAAAACGGATGAACGGGCGGGCTGTTGCAGTTTTTTCAAGTCTTCCTTCGCAGGAGTGGGGGTTGGTTGGCAAAGGGGTTGTCGGTTACGTCACTCACTTTTGACTTCCACCTCATTGCTAGCGGGGTGAAAGGCATGGAGGCAGATCGCCTAGGGGGATCTATAGGACTACCACGTGCCGCAAGAAGCAAAATGGTAGGGAGATGAAATATGGAGTAACCAAGGGTAAACTATTTGAATCAAATAACCCTTTTTCTTGTCAAGCAATCGCTCTAGTGACTGTCTCGTGACAAGAAGCGCCGCTCGAGTGAACGTAGTCGGTTCAGGGATGAGTTGCCGAAGTGGAAGTTTGGTTGTGAAAAAAAGTGTGACTGAGGTTGTCGAACAGTGCAAGTATCGGGAAAATGGAGGCTTTAAAACAACAGAAAAGGCAACGAGACAGAGGCCAACTCCCTCTGCTTGGTCGGAAACTGTCATGAGTGAACACTTTAACGGAAGAGTCGAAACCAAAATAGAGGCGCAAATCAAACCGAAAACCTCTCTGTTAACACTCTCCGTTCATCATCATCAGAGCGCGTCATCAAGGGTTCATAAGGTCGTCCAGGGCCTTGAATCTTGAAGATATTCTTTGCTATCTTTGGGAGGTCGAACTATTTGTCATTGGGCTGCTGCATGCGCTCTACTCTGCAATATAAAGCACATGATGCCGTCACCGTGGAGCTAATTCTATAGTAAATATCTGTAATTAGGAGACATGTCCCCCAACTCAGTCTTCTCCTCCTCCGTCAGGCTCGAGCTATGCGCCGCCTCCCCGTCACGTTTCCTGTTCGCCGCCCAGCACGCGACGCCGTACATGACACAGGCGATGATGCTGAGCACCGTGAACGAAATCGAGATGGAATAGCCGGGGATAAAGAAGGGCGCGTCCTTCTTGAGGAAGGCGTAGACGGCGATGATCCCTCCGATGTTGCCGAAGCCCACCTGCCAGGCGCTGCCGACGGCGCGGCGGTGGTGGCCGCCCAGGTTCATGTTGAACCAGCACACGATGATGGGCATGGCCGTGTACGCGCCCATGGCGACGAGGAAGAGGCCGGCGTACTGGACGTTGGTGTTGTTGTGGACGGCGATCAGGATGGCGAAGCCCGAGATGCAGATCACGATGGCCGAGACGGCAAAGGCGAAGCGGTGGCGGGTCCGGTCCGACAGGTACGCGCACAGCATCGAGAAGCCGAACGAGGCGGCCCAGGGAGGGACACTTGACGCGGCAGGTTAGCGCGGACGCCATAGGGGAGCATGGGGGGCATAGGATGTCTTACCTGTGCAGCTGTGTCTGGATCGGGTCGTAGCCGTATGTTTGCAGGATGCCCGGAGCGAAATAGGCATATCCATAAGCCGGAACAATTAGTCCAAAATACATGAAGCCTCCGAGGGTAACCTTGTAGTCGCGGAACACGTTGCCGACGTCGCGCAGTGTGATGCTTCGCTCGGCGGCGGACCGGCCTTGGTCGATGCGGAGGCGCGCCGTCACGAAGGCCCTCTCCTCGGGGGTGAGCCACTTGCTCTCCTCGGGGAAGTCTGGGAGCAGGAAGAAGAAGAAGATAGAGATGAAGACGGTGAGCGCGCCCTCGATGATGAAGATCCACCTCCAGCCCTGGTAGCCCCTGAGGCCGTCCATCTTCCCAATCGCCGCGGCCAGCAGGCCTCCAAAGGCGCCGGCGAGGGTCGTCGAATTAAAAAAGAATGAGTACCGCTTTTGCGCTTCGTGGCGGCGGTACCACATGCCGATTAGATAAAAGGCGCCCGGGAACATTCCCGTCTCGAAGACGCCGAGGAAGAAGCGGGTGGCGACGAGCCCGCCGTAGCTCGTCACGAAACCCTGGATGAGGGTGACGAGGCCGAAGCCTGCCATGTTGATGGTGAGCCATATATGTGGGCGGAACTTCTTGAGCAGGATGTTACTCGGGATTTCAAGGAGAATGTATGGCACGAAAAAGACCACGAGGGCGTTGTTGTAGCGGGTTCCATCGAGGTGCAGCTCTTCGGAGAGCCCAAACACGTTCGCGTTTGCAATGTTGACTGCGCTGCTGGTTAGCTGGCGAAGCATGGCTGCGTTCAGGGGTAGCACGTGATGTTGTTGGATGTGCAGTCGGGCAGCTGGCGGGCTAAAGTCCCGCCGACGCGCCCACGGCCAGAGAGACCGCGACCAGCCTGCGACAGCTCAACACTCGGATTCATGCTTATACATACCTCGGTCGAGAAAGGCCAGGAGGTACATGATGCAAAGAAAAGGGATGACGTGCAGGTCGATGCGCGTTATCAGCTTCCGCTCGGTCGTGTGCGGCGGGCACTGCGCGTCGAGCAGCTCCTCGTCGTCGTCCCGGCGCAGGGCCGGCGGCGGCGGGGACGCGCCGGCCTTGTCATGGTGCTTCTTCTCCGCGTCCCAGTCGCCCGCGGGTGAAGGGTTCTTGGGCGAGTCGGGCGCCATGGCGGAAAGGCTGCTGGAAAGCTCGCTCGGGCTGGCTGGGCGCTAGCGGGCTTGGCCTCGGTTGTGGCGTCTGCTGGCGAGGGTGTGTTTGCTGCAGGCTTCTGCTTCTTCTTCTGCCGAATGGACGCGGAACGGGAAACAGCCCAGGAGCCCCCGGGGAAAGGAAGGGAAAGGAGAAGGGGAAAGAAAAGAAGGAAGAGGAGGCAGACGGCCAGAGCAAAATCCGCTGGAAACCTCGGGCGTCGGCAGCTTTTATTACTGCCGTGGTCGGACAAGATCGCCCAGCCGGTTCCCGAGCGAAGCCTCTTCTGGTCAGGTTTCCATGGTGCTGACAGCCGCATATTTTGATTTTTTCCTTCTGTTAGCGTCGCCATTCGCTGTGGAGCTTGACTGCGGCCAGGGGGTAGCATGTCCGATTCGCCCCCGCCCCCCGGGCCTAAAATGTAACCAGCCATCTCCAACTGGCACTCTCTCGGAAAGCCCGGGACGCGGTAGTGCATATGATTCGTACGTGCCGACGCTTGACCTGCACGGATGGATCTGGCCGTGGTGCTCTGTTAGTGTTTTGGAACCAAAAAGCGAAAACACGGGCGGTGGAAAGGCACCTCTGAGAATCGAGTCCCCATTGAGCGTCCATCCATCTCCAATCCTAACCCCGCAGGAGCTGGGCCTCCCCGCAAATTAGGGATCCGACTCCACGCTAAGGGCCGGAAATCGGAGCTCAGCCCAGCGATGGGGTGCAAAAACTTGACCCTAAATGTTGAGCTCGACGGAAAACACTTGACCAAGACTCGATTCGAGAACCCACGTGAGGACCATGTATATGCATGCACATCATGCGGCAAGGCATGGAAGTGCCCGGCCGCTCGCTGACAAGAGTACCTGGGTGTACCCGGACGATGCGAGTTTAGGTGTCGGGAACGCTCTGTCAGATGTCATCAATGTCGCGGGATGTGCCCGAAAAGGACCGAAACAACGAATGCTGACGATTCGGCTGGACTAGACTGGCTGGTGGCTGCACTAGGCGTTTTGTTTTATCGACACAGGCACAATACGACCAAACAAACAAATTGGCACACACTTGGGCCACGATCCCACGCCGCCCTATCTCTTGCTGGACCCCGCAGACTCCAGGTCGTTCTTGAACTGCGCGCTCGCCCTGACCTCGGCGGCCCAGTCCTGCCAGCACCTGGCGGCGACGGCGTCGTTCATCTCGCGGCTGTCGGCGACCTCGGCCTGGTCGAGGAAGCGGACCCAGGCCCCGTCCGCCGCTCCACGCGCCAGGCTCTCGGCCTGCAGCTGCATCTGCGCGTTCTCCTGCGTGTGGATCGCCCGGTACACCGCCTGCTCCAGCGACGAGCCCCAGCTGACAAACCCGTGGCCCCTCTGGACCACGACGGCTTTTGCAGGCGTCTGCTGCTGCTCCTGCCTTGCGTTTGGCCCCTCCGTGTTCGCAGCTCCGTTGCCGTTGTCGCCGGCGTCTTTGCTGACCACCCCCTCCGCGCCTTCTTGGCCGCCACCGCCACCGCCACCGCTGTCGCGTTTGTCATCTCTAGCGAATGCCAAGGCGAGCGCGTCGCCCATCTGCTGTGAGCTGATGAGCAGGTCCTGCTTGTCGGCCGCCGCGCGGTGCCGCCACGGGTCGAACACGGGCACGCTCTCCCCAAGGAACCCGGCCGCGTGCCAGACGGGCCGGAGCGGGCGGCCGGCGGCGGCGAGGGCGACGACCGGCTTGGACGGCGCGTGCACCACGCTCTGCACGCCCGGGAACCTCCGATAGATCTCCGAGTGGATGAACCTCTCCAAGTGCGGCGCTGGTGCCGCGTCGTCGACCTGCATCGCGCTGCCGGCGCCGCCGTTGGTGGCCGTGGTGGTCGCTGTGGCAACATCTCCTCCGCCCTCCTTGCTGCTGTTCTTGTCGTCGGTGCTCTCGCCAGCGCCTCCGGAGGTGACATGGCTGTCGTGGCTGACGGGGAACACGACCATGTCGTACTGATTTCGGACCAGCGACGCCGGCTTGGTGCCTGTCATGATGAACGTGCCGTGATCCTCCGGGTTGCGGATCGAGACATGGCCGCATCCGCCGAGCAGGCCGTGCTGCGCTAGGACGTGGTTGGCCGTGATGAAGTTGGATAGCAGCTCGCGCCGCTCCTGGTTGCTCGTCGTGGACATGAGCGAGACGGCCGCCTGGGTCGGGGTTTCTGGGCCTAGAGAGGGCTGCTTGTCTGGTTGCTTGTCTGGCTGCTTGTCCGATTCCTTATCTGGCTGGGACTCTTGCTGTTGCTGCAGCTGTTGCTGCAGCTGTTGTTGCTGCTGCTGCTGCTGCTTCTGGCTGTCTGGTTTGGCTGCTGCCTCCGGCCGCGCCTCTTCCTTGCGGAAAAAGAAGGGCTTTGGAAACCTACGGCTGGGAGAAGACCGTGAGGCGAGCATTTTGGCAGTTTGCTTTTGTAGGTTTTGCTGTGGGATCTGGAACAACGAGAGCAGCTCATCCGGGGCAGAGACCTGGCCAAATAAACGGGCGATGGGATGGTGAGCCCCCATGGCTGCCTCCCATGGCTGCCTTGTTTGTCCTCCAGGTTCCCGGTGCCTTGACGTCAGCCCTAGATCACCGGAAAGCATAAAGATGGGATAAAACGGCTGCTGGCAGTGTTGGATACGCGGTGAGCGCATGTGACGAACATTTCCCCAGATCCGCTCGGCCTTGGACCCCAGTCTGAGACGGGCGGGATTCATCAGATATGATGCAGTTGTAACGAGATGAGGATGCTACGTTTATTTGTTAGTGTAAGCAAGCAACAGGATGTCAAGGCTGAGATCACAACGGCACGACGAGCCGAAAGAAGGACGCACTGTGAGGCTGAACCCCGCAACCTTGACGGTCACGTGGACCCCAGATATCGACACAGCCCCTGACGACGATCGCGCGCAAGTGCCGACCAAGCAAAGCCAACCAGTCTATTAACTCCTGAGCTGCCATATATGATTTAATCACTCAAGACGCAAAAAATACCCGGCCCCTATGCCCCAAAGAACTTGACCTTGTCCGACAGCGGCCCGCTCTCCTTGTTCTCGGGGGCGCCGACGCGGCCGCCAAAGACGAGCTGCGAGGACAGGCGCCACGTGTCGGGGATGGACCAGGCGTCGGCGACCTTGTCGTCGATGATGGGGTTGTAGTGCTGCAGGCTGGCGCCGAGGCCCTCGGCCTCGAGCGCGGTCCAGACGGTGTGCTGGAGCATGCCGTCCGACTGCGTGGCCCACGTGGGGAAGTTTGCTGCGTACGAGGGGATGTTCTCCTGGAAGCTGTTGATGACGGACTCGTCGACGAAGAACAGGACCTTTTTTGGTGTATCAGCGTCAGTAAGAAACATGCGGCACATCGCGACCCATGGGAAAGAACATACGGTACCGGCGGCGGCCTTGAACCCGGCCATGCCCTCTGACGTCTCGACCCACTTCTCGGCCGAGATGCGCGCCTTGAGCACCTCGCCGATGAGGTCCCAGAGCTTGTCGTGCTCGGCGCCGAAAAGGACGACGGCGCGGTTGCTCTGCGAGTTGAAGGCGCTGGGGACGGCCTGGATAGACTCGTTGACGATCCACTTGATCAGGTCCTGGCTGATGGGCAGCTTCTTGTCCAGCTCGTACAGACTCCTGCGGCTCTTGACCGCGTCGAGGAAGGATGCCGCCATTGTTGCTTTGGTGGGTGTGGTGGTGGTGGTGGTGGTGGTATAAGAGGGTGTGATGCGCTGCTGCCGGAGCAAGTCTAGTGGGGAGCTCGCCAGGAGGTGGAGAAGGCCGAGTATGCTGAGGGGCAGGACGAGAAGCCAGACGAGGAGGCAGCGGCAGGTGCCCCGCGGCCTTCTTATATGCCAGGTCGCCATGGCGCGATAGCGCGCGTGTGTGTGTTGTCGGGCCTCCCGGGGTGGGTATGCTGATCGGCCAGGACTCCCTTGCGACTACGGGGAAGAAGACTCAGATGGCAGCCGAAGGAGATATTGCAACGTAATGGCGCACGGCCGGGGAGCTTCCCCTCCTCCTCCTCCTTGAGCAAAAAAAAAAAAAAAAAACGAACGAGAGAAAAAGACCCAGGTCAAACCGGGCGGCTTCGCGAGGTTACCACGGTGATGTCGCCAAAACACCAACTTGTTGCGCGATATCTGGAGACAGAAGCAAGGGGGACAAAAAGCAAGAGGGTTACAAAGCAGAATCACGAATCCAGCAAAAGTCCTGCGGCGGAACTGAGCACCTCAAACTTGTGACCGTCGCGCTGTTCCAGGGGCCCTTGGGTTGCCACGATGGGAGGGGGAGGGGCAGCTATTTTGCGGCTCGCGGCGCGGGAGTCAGGGGGCTCGTCAATCCCGCCCCAGCCCGTCTTTCCCAAAAGCGGCAGTTTCTCGTCAACTTTTTTTGTGGTGCAGGCGCCCGCTCAGGGGCCACGGTTTGGAAACAAATGGTCGAAAATCGAGGAGCCGCACGACTCGGGGTACCGGGTGGTCGGTCCACTCTGGCCCGCTGCCACATCATATCCATGGATGCTGCCGCTGGGTCCCAGGGGTGGCGACTTTCGGCGAACACCAACGGGGCGGTGAGCCGTGCGGTCAAGACGTTGACGTTGGGCGCGGAGTTTGCGGTTTGCCTGTCATTACCTGTTCGCGATGTAGGCGGACTCGGAGTGGCCTGGATTTCTCAGGTCGAAGAGAGAGATATTTTGCTCGAATAATTCGATCAAGATGCTGGGGCTTATACTGTGCAATCAATCCGCAGCGCTGTCTTCCATCTTGCCGCGACTCGTGATGGCACGGGCTCCCAGGACACATCCTCTCTCATCAGGCGCAGGCGGTCCAGAGCCAGAATATTGCGCAAAACGGGGGCCATGATACTCAACATAAATTGGATATCTCGACGAAGCGTGCCGTCAAATTCGGGCTCGAATGTCGCGCCTATGGTTCCCCAAAGTTTCCGAGCCAAGTCGTCTGGTCCCTCGTGCCAGTGCGCTCCACCACGAGGCTGAAGCTTGACAAACGGAGGCGACGCGGAACTTACATGGTTTAAAATGGCAGAATCCAACATTCAGCTGCCTCCATGGCCTTTCTCCAGTCCCCGGAGGTGGCTAACAGAGTTAAGTTCCAACCCGCAGCTCCTCTCAATGGCAGCGTCGCCGTGGCTGATCGTGGTATTATTTGAGCAGTCAAAGGAGACAGCCACGGGCTGCGGGGACAAGCTTCCGGTGGCTTCTCTTTGCCTCAAGGCAGAATTCTGACAAGGAGCACTTGTGCCAAGGGAAAATACACGTTTCCTACTTTCACCCGTTGTTTGTGTAAACCTTGAGGCGGGCTGCAAAGAAGCCTCTGGAGTTTACCGAGCTTTGCCTGGGCGATCGGAATAGCCGCCTGAGTGTTTGGAAGCCACAGGAGGTAGTTATCACTCGCAGATATTTAGGCGCGCGCCCTCTGCTCTACAATCTAGCCCTCGTTCTCCTTCTCTTGTCCCTCAGAGTAGTTCTATAGGACTGTTCCCCGGCGCTTACCAACAACCTCCACTGCCAAAACCGCCATCCCTGACGCACTCGCCCACCCCGACACGCCTCCCCTATCGTCGGAGCAATGCTCTCTTCCGGGATTCGCAGCCTCGCGCTGGCCCTGCTCGCTGTCTTCCCGCTGGCAGAGGGCCGTGCTGCTCACTCGCGTCGGTCGTCGGACCCAGCCCTCTTCCCCAGGCAAATCGCAGGCGCGTGGCCTGCGGGCAAGTGGATCACTCCTCCGGGTGACCCGCACAAGCCGGGCATCATCCACATGGAGCTGAGGACGCAGGACTACTACCCGGACATTCCTTCGGGATGTGAGTAGTGATTTCTCCTGCCCCTAATTGTCAGATACCCTCCCATGGATATGCCGGGTGCTGATCGGAACATCACGGGCTGCAGACATCAGGTGTGGGCAGAGCTGGCAGACAGCGCACTACGAGGACGTGACGGCAATGCTCAAGACGTGGCCGCTCCCGACCGACCCGGAGGCCAGCCGAAAGTTCACGTACCTGCCCCCGCACTCGTGCACGCGGACGGCGTGCTACAAGACGTCGGGCGCCTACCTCTGCAACTCGCTCAACCACACCCTCATGCTCGAGACGGCCTTCAACACCACCTGGGCCGTGCAGGCCGTCAGGTACCTCAGGTCCCCGTCCACCGGCACGCTCCGGTCGCAGACGATCTTCGGGTGCTGCGACGACGTCGACAAGAACCCGCTGAGGGCCGGCTTCTCGTCCGAGTGGCGGTCCACGGGCCCCAACGGCGTCCCGGGGTGGTCCGCCATCATCGGCTACGCCAACTGCAACGACGACCGCATGTCGCCCTTCCCGGGAGGCGGGCCCGGCAAGTGGGACGGCAAGGGCAGGCCCTTCAACGGCAGGTGCCACCAGCTCCAGCCCGGAAACTTCCCCAACACCGAGGGCGACACGGGCGTCGACACGGGCTACCGCTTCCCGCCTATAGAGGGCGGCATCAGGATTGGTGATCCTCAGTAGGCCTGCGTGGCCCGGACGACCGGGGCGACGGCACTGGTCACGACAGGATGACGGACAGGGCGGTTGCGATGCAGGTTTGGCTTATTTGCGGGATACGGTTATGTTCGTGTGGATTTCTGGCTTGCAAATGCACGATACTTTCTCGGGTAGAACTTGTTTGATAATGAGGCTAGGTACTCCTGCAATGTGGTACTGGCCGACAGCGAGACTTCTTTCGTATCTGATCCATCCCGTGCGCCTTGTGCCGAAGATACCGACCTTGGAAGCGTCCGCGTTTCTTGCGATCCAACAGTGGTACAGCATGCATATGTTATCCGCGTACAGCGTCTCGCAAGAATCCTGCTGGAGGCTTGGCTGCGTGCGGGTTGGCCATTGCCCAAGGTAAACAACATCAAGCGGCGTTGGGAGATACATGTATCAATGCAATCATGAAGTCGCACCGGGTGGGTGGGGAGCTGCCGTGGGGAGCCCTATTGGAAACGAGGGAGCGCTGATTGGCTATCGGGAGCAGGGTTCGGAAAAAAGTCAGTCAGTCAAGTCATCACCGTGACTGTGACTGACTTTCAAAGTCAGGGCCGTGACTTTGACTTTTGGTGACTGACTTGTGACTGACTTTAGTGACTTTGAAAGTCATGTAAAAAGTCATTTTAATAAATAAATAAATAAATAAATAAATAAATAAATAAATAAATAAATAAATAAATAAATAAATAAATAAATAAATAAATAAATAAATAAATAAATAAAT
>JNVV01000032.1:458793-482370 GCA_000733355.1 Falciphora oryzae
AACGCTGGTTGGACCTTTGCAGACGCGCATCCGGTCAGCCCTTCGAAATAATCCAAATCTGACTTCAGAACCGGAATCCACGCATCCGACTCCCCCCCCAAGCCGATGCCGCAAGCGGCGCGCGCTAGCGGCGCGGGGTTAGAATCGATAGAAATCGATTCTGGCCTCGCGGTTAGCCGATACGCATTCGCGAACGACCCGCCCGACGCGCCTTAAAGCGCGTCGGGAAGCAAAACCTCCCCCGACCCGGGACCGCATCGCAACCGCCAAAAAACTAACCTATTGGAAATTAAAAACAAACTAGAACCCCTTATAATTCGTAGCAAGCTGCCGGAAATCCTGCAGCTAATCAAAAAGCTAATTAACACCGAAACCGAAGCGGTGGCGGCGCGCCAGCGCGACGTAGCTAAAGACGGACCGATTACAACAAAAACCTTCGAAACATTTAAAATCGATATTTTTACCGAAATAAAGAACGCCCTCGCCGGTAATAATAAAAAGTCCTACGCCGCCGCAACGTCCCACGGGCTAGCGCCCTGTCACACGGAAGAACCCGTGGACCTAACTAGTCGGCATCACTAGTCGGCCTCACGGAGGGTCGAAGACCCGCATAAGCGGTCAACGGCCCTAAAGCCAAGCGGTGAAGGTCGGAAGGCAGTGTGAATCATGTACTCGATACTTCGCACGGATCACAAAGGGTCTATATAAACCCTGCCATCTCCTATGTCCTTCACGAAAGATTCCTTCCTCCTTAAGCATCTCTTGAGCCTATAAAAAGATTATCTGCAATCTAGAGATTCTTTCTCCAAGCCGTCTTTAACCCTTTGTTACAAATAATCTTTTTACGCTCTGCCCCCTAACGGAAGCCTTACTATCTTTCCTCCTAAGCTCTGGAGAGGCCCTGTTAATCGGTACCCCTAAACCCCAACTGTTGCCTTCTTTAGCGAATAAAACCCTAGGGCCACACCATAAACATTTTAATTGTTACCAGTGTTCTCGAACGGGTGAAAGCGAAAAGAATATACAAAAGGGTCGCTTCACCCTCTCAATCGCCCTAGCGAAATCACGGGACTCCAAAAAAGGCCGGAGGATCTCCTTTGTACCTTTAGGATTTTACTTTGCCTAGGAATATAAGGAACCGGACCCCCTTATCTCGTTTGCAACGACATCTCCTTCCTTACCAAGCGACTTTGGTATGCCGGCTATGGAATCCTCTTTTTTGCCTAGCGATTCCGGTATACCTGCCGATACCATACCGGCCCAATTTAAAAAAGCGGCCGGAAAAGCCCCCGAAGGCCCTTCCCGGTCTGCACCGAGAGAACGTCAAAATACACCTATGCTCGACGATTAAAGGGCACTTATCCTATATTCGGCACCCCCCTTCGATATGGCCCTCGAATAACAAGCCCTTATATCCGTGGGACGCTTTCAAGACCCCCCGGGCTGGATGACCGAAATCCAGCGGGAATTTATCAGTACGCACGAAGCAATTTCGGCCTTATCCTAAGGTGTGAGCTAGGAAATCCTCGCCGATCGGGAACAAATCCGCGAAATCAGGACCCATTACGACCGCATTACCCACGCGTACCATACCGTCGTTTTTTTATATAAAAAAGGCTTAATCGTTTCCGCCGATTAACAAAAGGCATTCCGGTAACGGATTATCGGAAAAAGCCAGGCATTTGCATAATAAATTTGGGCTACAGTCGCTACTTTGGCCGAAAAGCAACAAACCCGTTCGGAAGCCCTAATTCAGCTCCAGGACGTTATTCGGGCCTAACAAAACCATTTGCAAAACCTACAAGCACGATTTTCCACCTTCGAAAAGGGAGTTACTAATTGGGCCGTTAATAAAGATGCCCAGATCCAGGATCTCTTAACTAAGGAGCACGTATCGCCCGAAACCCTCACTAATGCCAAACGGCGCATATTGGCCCAAACGCATCAGCTTATTAGGGACGCCGTACGGGAAAGCCGGCGATTTGCGGCACAAAGAAGGCGGCCTAGATCAGCTACGGTACTTTCGGCCTTCCAAAGGTCGTCCCTTCCACCGGGCTCACGTTAAAGCATTCCAAAAAGGGAAGAACCCGTCCCTTTTACGGAAAAACCGCTACCCCAATCGGCGTTTAAAACGTCGGCATCATTACGCCAAGGTCTTCAGGACTCCCTATCATCCGATAACCTCCGACGGCAACAAGTTCGGGCTATTGCCTCCGTTGCTTAATAATAATACAGGGCCGCAACGGCAGGTCCCAGGCACTCCGGAAGCTTCGGAGAACTTTTTTAAAGGCCTCCCTAAGGGCCACCTAACGAACTTCCCGAGCATATTGCTATTCCTTCGGAACCTTTAAAACCTTCGGATACCTTTTCGGAAAACGATGCCCCCAAAAATAACGGACGGGCTTCCAAAGACCCCGATTTGCGGGACCTTATTAAAGCCATCTAATAGGGAACTGTTTACCCGCATAGTCGGACCCTTACGGCCGTTATTAACCCGGTCTAGTTTAATAAGCCACCCAGTTACGACGGCAAGGACCTGGCTAAATTTAGGCCATGGTGGCTTCGCGTTACCTCCTATATGGAAATTTACGTCGAAAGCTTTCCTAACGATATAGTTAAAATCAATTAAATCGGGTCCTTACTTACGGAAAACGCATAAGTTTGGCATTATTAACGCCTTCGGTCCTTTTAAAGCGCGTAGTTCGAAAATAACTAGCGGGCCTATTTGGCGGCACTATAGGAACGCTTCCGGGACGCTACCGAACACTACCGTAACGTTAAAAAAATGCGGGAGTTTAAATACAAAGGAGATACCGTTTAGTACCTTACTAAGCTTTTTAACTTTAACGAAGCGGTCCAATAATCCGGCGTTATATTTAGGGAGCATATTTCCCGCACCCTTCCAAAGGAAATTACCAAATTAGTATATTCCCGTTGCGGAAAAGTTTTTAATACGGACGAAGAATTCCTCGCCGCAATCCAGGAAACCGGCAAAATTTACGAGGTTATGCTTTAGGACTTTAGGCTAACCTCGAAGGATAAGGGAAAAAACGAGCCCGTTTCGACTTCGGAGCGTTTGAACGCGGGCCGTCGCTAAAGCAAAGGCTTTAAGGATAAAAGCTAAAATCCATCCTTAAGCTCCCGTTTTAAAAAGAAGGCTAACGATAAGGCCGATAAAAAAAGTAACGTTTGGACTACGACCAAACTGGCATTCGATGGGGTTAAATAACGCGATATCGACGCACGAAAGTTGGCTAAAACCGACTGCTAGCGCTGCGGGAGAGAAGGGCACCATACGTTGGAATGCTACGCCAAAAAGGACATTAACGGCACGGAACTTCCTCCTGCATTTGCAAAAACGGCCGGCGCTAAATCCATTTTTAAACGTCCTGTAACGGACGAATAGGAGGAACAGCCACAGGCTAAAAAGGCCAAAATCGCCGGCCTCGTTTCGGAAGCCTTGGAAGGAAACGCCCTTACCGGATCCCGAATTTTCGAGCTGTCAGATTCGGAATCGGACGATGACTGTTAACAACTATCGACCGTCGCTGCTGCCCGAAGGCCCCTAACGGATAAGGAGCTCGCAAGGCCGATTTTCCGTATGTATATACGGGCAAGGGGATCGAAAGAGATATTTGTTCGGGTCCTTTTGGACGGAGGCAGCGATACGAAGGTTATTTCGGACAAAATAGCCAAGTAGCTTTTAGGGCATTTGGTCGACAGAGCTATTCCCCGCATTATGATTACCTTTTTAAAGGCGGTCGAACTAAGGGCCGGAAAGCAACTAGTAGTTGACGTTACCCTTTAGCACAAAACGCACTATTCCACGGAAACGTTCGAAGTTAGTTTTACGGATTTAGATTGCGACGTTATTTTACCTTTCGCATGGCAAAGGCAACACCCACCGTTAGGTTTATTGGATCGCGACCTTCGGGATATCCGCATGGATTCGGACAAGTGCCGGAAGTGCAACAAGCCCCGGGCCCGAAAGCCGCCGGATTTACGGCCATTTAAAGGCTTACGCTTTCGGGAAAATATGAAAACAGTCGAGTTTGCGACTATTGCCGCTATTAAGTACGGGCATGGTATTCCTTCCTTTAAGGAAGTGGCTAAAGCAGATTTAAACGGCCTCGAATTGGTACCAAAGGAGTTTAGGGAATTCCTTCCTATTATGACGGAAGCGGCCGCTACACGCTTTCCCGATTATTAGCTTTGGGATTACGAAATTCACCTAAAAGAAGGAGCCTAATTAACTTATGGCCCCTTATACCAAATAAGCTAAAGGGAGCTGGACGTTTTAAAACCTTGGCTGGAAAAGCATATGCGAACCGGCAAGGTTAGGCTATGCAAAACTGCTAACAGTTCGCCCCTTATGTTCGCACAAAAGAAAGACCCCTTTGATCCCTTAAAGGTAGTGGTCGATTATAGGGACGTTAACGCCAAAACGATCCCGATTCGGTGCCCTATCCCGCTTATTACGGAGCTCTAGGATCGATTTCGAAATGCCAAATGGATAACGAAGATCGACCTTAAAACCGGGTTTAACTTAATTCGAATGAAAGAAGGCTACGAATGGTTTACAGCTTTTCGTTGCAAGTACGGAGTTTTCGAATTTACGGTTATGCCTATGGGCCTTATCAACGCCCCCGCCACTTTTTAAAGCATAATGAACCATATTTTTATGGACTTTATCGATGCCGGGCTTTTTATGTATTTGGATGACCTTTTAATATACGCAGAAACTAAGGAACAATACGATAGTTTGGTAAAGGAGGTGCTTCGCCGCTTTACTAAACACAACCTGGCCGTGGCCTTTCGCAAATGCGTTTGGGGGGTATACGAAGTCGAATTCTTTGGTTATATAATAGGACCTAATGGCATCGCAATATTTAAGGATAAAGTGGACGCTATTATGCAATGGGAAGCCCCCAAATGCTTTAAGGACTCCCAATTCTTTATTGGCTTCGCCAACTTTTATAGGAGGTTCATTAAAGGGTTTTCCGGAATCGTTAGGCCTATAACGACGGCTAACGCCCTGTTTAAAAGCCAATGGCGATGGACCCCCGAGATGGACCAGGCCTTCGAGGCTTTTAAAGTCGCTTTCGTTTCGCCTCCGATACTCCGGCATTTCGATCCGTTTCTCCCAGCGCAAATCGAAATAAACGCTTCGGACTTTGCCTTTGGAAGGGTGCTATCCCAAAGGGACCCCGAAACCAACAAACTGCACCCCGTTGCCTTCTATTCACGCAAAATGTCACCTGCCGAAATTAACTACGAAATTTACGATAAAGAGCTTTTAGCAGTCGTCGATTGTTTCGCTAGGTGGAGGCATTACTTCGAAAGGGCAAAGCACCGGATAGAGGTTTATACGGATCACCGGAACCTCGAATATTTCCTAACGGCCAAAGTCCTTAATCGAAAGCAAGCCAAATAGGCACAACAACTAGCTGGTTATTGGTTTATAATCAACTACCGGCCAGGAAAGCAAAATAAAAAGGCCGATATGCTATCGAAATTACCCCAGCACAAGCCTAAAAAAGGGGGGAGTAAGGATCAACCGATTACAACGATCCTGCAAAAAAAACACTTCCCAGCAAAAATTTCGGCCCTAGAAGGACAAGGAAATAACCCCATGGAAAAAGCTTTGCCGCAAAAAGCACCTTTTTTCCTCCTATCCCCAAACCGGCTTTGCAGTATTCCAATCCTAAAGTGGGCTACGGAATTTACTAACAAAGTTAAACAAGCTGGTATATCGGATTCCGAATACCAGGGCCGCCTCCAAAAGCCCGAAAAGGGTGAAAAAGTTGAAGATAGCCTCCTTTATTATAAAGAAAAATTGTGGGTGCCAACGGAAGCCCTACAAAAGGAAGTCCTTAAATCTGAACATAACACAAAAGTCGCTGGACATATAGGTATGGATAAAACCCTCGAATTAATTACTCGGCACTTTTGGTGGCCCAATATCGAGGCAAAAGTCCGGGAATACGTAAGGGGATGCCTGGAGTGCCAACGCAATAAAGCCCCAAAGCATGCCCCCTTTGGACCCCTACAACCTATGGAGCTGCATTACCAGCCCTGGCAGACGGTGGCCATGGACTTCATCACGGACCTCCCTTTAAGCGATAGGTGCGATTTAATCTGGGTAATGGTAGACCCCTTTACCAAAATAGCGCATTTCGTCCCCCTTAAAGTCGAAGGTAAAAAGTCGGATGACCTTATCCGCATCTTCGCCAAAGAATACTGGCGACTGCACGGTGTGCCTCTAGATATTATCTTTAATAGAGATTCCAGATTTACGAGCCACTTGTGGAAAGATTTCCTCCGTCTAGTAGGCATAAAGCCAAAAATAAGCACTGCCTTCCATCCCCAAACGGATGGACAAACCGAAAGGCTTAACCAAAGCCTGGAAGCCTACCTTAGGTCCTTCGTAAACTACGAAATGACCGATTGGGTTGAGCTGTTACCCACGGCGGAATTTGCTTATAATAATACATCCTCGACCCGTCGCCCTGCTAAAAAACTCGATGCCAAAATGCTCGGGCCCTTCCAAATCCTTAAGGTTATCTCTCCCACGGCGGTACGGCTAGCCTTGCCTAAAACCTGGAAGATCCATAACGCTTTCCACGTATCCCTTATCGAGCCCTACCGCTTTGGCATTTAGGCACGACTTGACCCTGACCAGGTACTGCAGGAGGCCCTTTCGGTTGTAGGAGATTTCGTTGTAGAAAAGGTTATGGACTCCATGGATACAGGAGGAAAGGTTCGTTACTTTGTCCGGTGGGAGGATTACCCACGCAAAAAGGATTGGACGTGGGAGCCTTGGGAGCACTTCGATACCGACGGATCTAAGCAGCACGTTATCGCCTTTCATCGGCTTAACCCCGACAAGCCTAGGGACCCCCGCGTACCACAAGATATAGGCACGGCCGCATCCCTTAAGCGGGCCTCGGAAGGTCTCGAAACGCGCCCTAGGAAGAGGAGGATAGTGTCACACGGAAGAACCCGTGGACCTAACTAGTCGGCATCACGAGTCGGCCTCACGGAGGGTCGAAGACCCGCATAGGCGGTCAACGGCCCTAAGGCCAAGCGGTAAAGGTCGGAAGGCAGTGTGAATCATGTACTCGATACTTCGCACGGATCACAAAGGGTTTATATAAACCCTGCCATCTCCTATGTCCTTCACGAAAGATTCCTTCCTCCTCAAGCATTTCTTAAGCCCATAAAAAGATTATCTGCAATCTAGAGATTCTTTCTCCAAGCCGTCTTTAACCCCTTGTTACAGCTAGGGGATGCCCAAAATCACGTTTTCCCCCTCTTATATCCATAATATCCAAGGTAACGCGGAAATTCTTCCTTTAACATCGAAATTTGAAATGATTAGTTTTTTTATCGATATAGCTAACGTGGTCCATCAGCGAGTCGCGCATATCACCGAGTCGCGCGTTTTCCATCGCGACCCGCGTCTCCCACTTCCAATCTCAATTCCTTAACAACCACAAATGGCATTAACATTAAAAAAAGCTAGGATTGTTCTCGCTATGCAGGCAATGCAATCTAATCGGGGACTGAGTTTGCGTTCGGCAGCTAAAATCTACGATATTCCTAAATCCACACTGCGCGACCGACGCGCCGGCCGACCTGCTCGACGCGATAGCAAACCCAACACCTGGAAATTAACGGAATCCGAAAAGCAGACGCTTGTTAAGTACATATTTGAGCTGGATTCCCGCGCATTTCCTCCCCGGCCTTTTGGTATTAAAGATATAGCTAACCGATTGTTAGCCGAACGCGACGCGGGCACCGTGTTACGACCATACAGGTGGCGGGGACAGGAGGCCTGGGTCAAGCCCCGGGAAGGAAGCACCCTCAACCCCGCACTTGGAAAAGGAAGGGTCACGTGGAAGGACACGTGACCTCAAGGTGATATGTTTGATATGCGACATAGCAGACATAGCACAGGTTTTTAAGGTGATATGTTTAATATGCGACATAGCAGACATAGCACAAATTGGGAAAGACCAGGTCGTATATATAAGGGAAAGGTTCTTCCACGGTTAGATAGCTTTAATTGAGGCATCGGCATTAGTCAACTTAAGTTAGCTCCAAAGTACCCCCTTGGGCAAGCAATTTAAGCTTTTATTACCAGTTTCCCAGTTCCTTTGAAGCAACCCCTGTTAAGTGTACTGTTTAGCACCTTCCTTAGGTGTCCTACCTTAGGAGCAAAGCCTAATTGTAACATTTTAACTAATTTTGTTTAGCATTTACCGAGGGCGAATAGTACGATAAAATATTAGCGTCCGGTTCCAAGCAAACGGAGCAGCCCTTTACCGTTAAGTACAAAGGGAAAAAGTATAACGAGGACACTTCCTTCGACCTTTTCCGAGTGCTCGTAAAGGATTTTACTAAAGCTAAAGCTTAATTGGCCGCGGTTTAAAGCAAACCGGATATTGTAATAAAGGCATACAAATTCCTATTTCCCGAAATTTACGACGGAAAGACGGGCAAATTTCGAACTTTCTTTACCGAATGCAAAGCCTATTTTTCGTTTTACGAGGCTTATTTCGGTACCGAGGAAAAAAAAGTAGCTTACGCCGCCACACGTTTCGGAAGAAAAGTTAAAAACTAGTTCCAGCCTACGTGGGCGGATTACTTCCAGGGCGTGGAATCTAAAGAGCAAATATAAATTATATTTACTAACTTCGAAAAATTCGAAAAAAAAATCGGCAAAGTTTTCGGCTAAGTTAACGAGCGATTGGTTGCGGAAAAAGAAATCCTTAGCCTTTGATAAAAAAAAGCTAGCCTTTGTATACGCCTTAAAGTTTTAACGCTTCGTAACCAAGTTCGATTAAACCAACCAAATTAAAATGGCGCATTTTTACGGGGGTTTCCGCAAAAATGTAAAAAACGAGCTTTTTAAAGCGGACCGACCGGAGGATTTCTCGGACTATATCCAAATAGCTGTTCGTATTAGCGATAGGCTGTACGAACAACGATTTAAAAAGAAGGGTTAACTAACCAAAGTAGTAAATAACAAAAACAACTATAAAAAAGACAAACAGCAGCCAAGCACGGCTTATAGCATACACTTTAAACCTATAAACTTTAGCGTTAGAGCTACCTATTTGCAAAAGCAGAGCAATAAGAAAAAGCAGGACTTTAAAGACGGGAAATGCTTTAAATGTGGTTAAAAAGGCTATATTAAACGAGATTGCCCGCAGCGGCAAACGGTAATTACCTAACGGGGAAACGTTTAAGCGGAAAATAGCTTGTGCCCCGGAGCAGCTTTTAGCTGGACCTATTGCTGCAAGGACTCGTGCGCGACGCACTAATTTAATAAGGACGCGACCGGCTAATACCCTAAAAGGCGGGTAGCCGCGACGCGACGGATTCGGACGATCTTTAATGGAAATTCTACCAGGATCGAATACGACAGCGAAGGAAAACAAGTTTTCGCTACCGGATTTACGGAATCTAAAGAAAAAGATAATACCGCTGCGTAAGTTACCGAATCTACCTACGATACCGATAACGAAATCGATAACGAACTATTAGGTTAAACCCATATAGCTAAAAAAACGAAAAAAAGCCAAAGGTTTATTTCCAACCACAAAGCAACGAGTGTATAATATATTCGATATTAGTAAAGCTTATACCTCGCTTAAATTTTCGGAATCGGATTGATGGTTTTAGAACCAGCCTAAGCCTATCGGAGGATTTATGCGGGAAAAGCTAGCACTCGACGACGACGGCAAGCCCTTGGACTGGTTCCAGGACGATTAGCAAATTACTTACTACGGGGTTCCGTACGAAGGAGTGCCCCCAAAAAAAGAACGCAGTACGGAACTATATAACCAAAACCATTTAAATGTGGATGTCGAGGCAGCAAAATACAACAAGCTCTTTTGGGCCGAATGCGTGGACGATTGTTACGAATAGCACCTAGCCGCAAAGCTAAAAAGCGACTTTTTTCCCGAAAAAAAAAACGGCGAGCCGATTAAAAACCCAAAAAAGGACTATCAGTTCCCTAAATGGAGGATTACTAAAATGGACTACTCGTAGTTTAAAGCGACTTTCGCACCTTTACTTTCCTACCTTATACTATGCATTTCGGAGCTTTTATTATACTTTAATTGCGGAAAGCCCAAATGTAAAGTCCATATGGAGGAAAAGGCCCGGGTTTGGACGGAAGGCCGCGTGCGATTAGGTTTGCCTAGCTACGCGAGCTACGAAGCTGAACGATTTATAAAAAAAGGAAAAGCTCCCAAAGCAAAAAACTAAAATGGCTACTCGATATAAAAGTACGAAATAAACTTTAATAATAAGTAAAAACTTTAGCCGCAACAAACGTTAACTAATACCAGCATTTAATAGTAGTATTACGGTACAAAGGAAAAAGGTTGCACGCTATAATCGATAGCGGGGCCCAAAGCAATTACTTTTCGCCGGAGGCAGCGAGGAGGTACGGTATTCCGGCAAGGAAAAAAAACGCCGTATAGCCTAAAGATTGTGGAAAAAAAACCGGTTACATTTAATAATAGCTATATTGATAAAAAAACTGATCATTTTAAATTTCGATGCCAAAGGAAGAATTTCCGCGTTACTTTAGATATTATAAATATTGGAGGGGAAAACGTGATTTTGGGTATCCCTTAGTTTAGAAAAAGCAACTTACGAATAGATTGGGTTACCGGCCAAATCCAATGGGGAAGTTTATAAAACCCCGTAACGGTTTAACAGCCCCGAACCCCGGATAGTAAACCTACGAAGCTACAAAAGGCAGCCACGACGGTGGCAAAATAAGGCAATTAGCTTAGGCAATCGGTATCGACAGAATCGCAACTATTTACAAACGACGTCAATTTTAAAAAACAAGCAGACTTTGTCGTACGAATGCGGAACGTCCTAAAAAAGTATTTCCAGTATTGGAAATTGTTTAGGAAAGACCTGGAAATAGTACTCCCGGAATATGGGCCATTTAATTACGAAATTAAGTTTAAACCAAAAACATAGCTTAAGTATTAAAAGCTATATCAATTGAGCTAAAAACAGCAGGAAGTGTTAAAGGAACAATTAAGGGAGGACCTGCTAAAAGGATTTATTAAACCTTCCAACTCTTTTGTTAAATACGGGATATTGTTCGTGCCAAAAAAAAAACGGAAAGGAGCGGATATGTATCGATTACCGACCGTTAAACGAAGCAACCATTAAGGATCGATATCCTTTGCCTTTTATCGATAAGCTACGGAACAAACTTAATAAAGCCAAATACTTTACAGCTTTAAACTTACGTAAGGTTTATAGCCTGTTACGGATTAAAGAGGGTTAGGAATGGATAACAGCTTTTCGGACGAGATTCGGGGTTTTCGAATTTTTGGTAATAACCTTCGGGCTTACTAATGCGCTAGCCACATTTTAGCGGATAATCGACTACGTATTGCGAAAGTACTTCGATATTTTTGTTTTCGCATACCTGGACGATATTTTAATTTTTTCGGGAATATTGGAAAAACATAAAGAGCATATGCATAAAGTGCTGCAAAAATTGCAGGACGCTAAGCTTTTAGTTAACCCAGAAAAATGTGTATGGCATACGCAAGAGGTCGTTTTTTTAGGTTTTGTTATTATACCCGGAAAAGTTCGCATAAACCCCAAAAAGGTGCACGAGGTTAAGGAGTAGCTTGTACCCACGAACGTTAAAGAGGTCCAAAGCTTTTTAGGGTTTATAAACTTTTACCGACGGTTTATCCGCAACTTTAGCAAAAAGGCTGCACCATTTACGAATTTTACCAAAAATAACACCTAATTTTATTAGGGGAAATAAAAACAAAAAGCTTTCGAGCTATTACGGATAGCCGTTTCGTAAAAACCAGTTTTAGCTATGCTAAACCTAGATAAACCTTTCGAAGTAGAAACCGATGCGTTAAATTTCGCAATCGGGGGACAATTCGGACAAAAAAACGAGCAAAAAAGGCTGCACTTTTGCGCCTTTTTTTTTTTACAAAAATTTAATGGATTTAAATTAAACTACTAAATTTATAATAAGGAGCTTCTTGCTATTATTAAGGCGTTAAAAGAATAGAAACCTTACTTATGTGGAGCAAAGTATCAAATTATAGTGCATACGGACCACAAAAACCTATTACATTTTACTATTAGCAAAAATTTAAACAAGCGGCAAATTCGGTGGAATGAGTTCTTTTAAAATTATAATATCCGGATCGAATACCGCAAAGGATCGGAAAACGGACGGGCGGACGCCTTTAGTCGCCGATCAGACTACGAGGTTAATACTCCAAAAGAAACTCGTATAATACTCGCCTAAAGCCCAAACGGATCTTTGGTCCCGGCGTAGCGGGTACTAGCAAAAACAGCTAGGCAAAAGGAATGGACTCTTAAAAAGATTTAGCAAATCTACGGGCAGTTGGCCCATAGCCACCAGGGAGTAACTAAAATATGAAAAAAGCTACGATAATACCACGGGTTTGTCGGAACTCGAGCCGAAATATAAAAAGCAATTAAAAATTGTAAAAGCTGCGCAAAGAACAAAGCCAGCCGACATAAGCTTTATAGGTTATTGCAACCTTTGCCAGCGCCTAGCAAAGCATAGCAATATATCACAATAGATTTCGTCGTTAAATTACCAAGGTTAAAAAAGCCCCTAACGAACGTTTGTTATAATAGTATCCTAATAATAGTAAATAAGCTTACCAAATACGCCTTATTTCTACCTTACAAAAAGGCAAACAACGCTACAAAGTTAACGTACGTTTTTATCCGGCATATAATCGCAAAGCACGGAATGCCAAAGCATATCGTCACGGATAGGGATAAACTGTTTACAAGCAAGTTCTAGCGCGCGCTTGTATTTAAATTGGGAGCCGAGCACGCTTTATTAACAACGTACCACCCGGAAACAAACGGACAAACCGAACGAACGAATTAAACTATAAAATAGTACTTTCGCTACTATGTTAACTACAAACAAACAAACTGGGTACAATTGCTTCCTATAGCGTAGTTTGCGTATAATAGCTTAAAATACGAAAGTACGGGAACCACACCGTTTTTTGCAAACTACGGGTATATATTTACGGTGTACAGAAAACCTAGGGCAAAACCATACGCCCTAGTAGCGGAAATCCAAATAACGGAGTTTACCAAACTACATAAAAATCTCCAGGCAAAGCTCGAAAAGCTACGACAACAAATAGCCACACAAGCTAACAAAAAAAAAATCGAAGGACCGACTTTTAAAAAGGGGGATAGCGTTTATCTTTTGCGCTGTAACATTAAAACGAAACGACCAAATAATAAGCTAAATTATAAAAAGCTTAGGCCGTTTAAAGTGAAAAAGGTGGTATCAAACGTTAACTACGAACTACAACTCCCCCCAACTATAGAAATCCACCCAATTTTTCACGTTTCTTTACTAAAACTAGCACCGTTTAAAACGGAAAGCAACGAGTTAATAAAAATCGACCCAAAACAAAAGTACGAAATCGAAAAAATTTTAAACGAACGCACAAAGCGACGCTTTAAGGAATATCTAATTAAATGAAAAGGGTACGGCTACGAGGAAAACACGTGGGAAAAAGCGACAAACTTTAGGAACTATCAGGAAGCGCTAACGGAGTACCAGCGGAAGCGCCTGTTAAAAGGTTAGCAAAAAACATACCAAAAAACCAACTACCGAAATTCGACAATTGGTTCCCTAGTAACGGCCTTACCGGGATTCGAACCCGAAACCTCGGCAAAAAAAGCCAAAGCCACACCTAATGTACCATAAGACCTAAAAAAGTTATTAAAAACTCTACGATTTACCCGATTAAAAAAAAACACCCAGGTCGAAGGCAGGATTAACCTCGGAACCCGGCCAGTTTAAAAAGGAAGGTGATAGCGGAGGAAAGGAAAAGGCAAACAGGGCAAAAAGCGCAGTAAAGGCCTGCGTAGCAGCTCTTTCGGCCTCCTCCCGCTTAATCCGCTCCAGCTCTTCCAAACTATCGATACTCCGACGTATCGTACGCATCTTTTTCTCCAACCACACCTTTTTCTGTTTTCGCAAACGTTCTATTTTTACGTTAATAAAGCGACGCTCCTCTTCAGCAGCCTCCAACTTAACTTCACGTTATATGAACTAATGCTAAAGCTCCTAAAGTTGTGCAAACGAAGGGCCTAGTACGTCGCAGCGAAAACGGCCCTAACGGACACACTCCACGCATCGGGAAAAGTTTTAAAGAGAAACCTCGCAATAAAAACGACCCAGGGCCTCGCAAAAAGAACAGGAAGGCATTTTAATTGAAGAAAAAATGAAGGCGGCAAAGAGGTTGTCGCGACGAACAGTTGAACGCGCAATAGGAGTTTTTCGTTTCTGCACCCGATCCGACATTCTATTAAAAGCAAAGGGATAGGAGATGGCAAGGAAGGAAAGTACTTACTACTAACAAAAGGAAGGGATAGCAGATATAGCTAAAGGGATTTGGCTTAAAAAAGGGGACCTAATATTACGACCATATAGGTGGCGGGGACAGGAGGCCTAGGTCAAGCCCCGGGAAGGAAGCACCCTCAACCCCGCACTTGGAAAAGGAAGGGTTACGTGGAAGGACACGTAACCTCAAAGTGATATATCTAATATGCGACATAGCAGATATAGCACAGGTCCTCAAAGTGATATATTTAATATGCGACATAGCAGACATAGCACAGGTCCTCAAAGCGATATGTCTAATATGCGACATAGCAGACATAGTACAAATTGGGAAGGACCAGGTCGTATATATAAAGGAAAGGTTCTTCCACGGTTAGATAGCTTTGATTAAGGCATCGGCATCAGTTAACCTAAGTTAGCTCTAAGGTACCCCTTTGGGCAAGCAATTTAAACTTTTGTCACCAGTTTCCCGGTTCCCCTAAAGCAACCCCTGTTAAGTGTACTGTTCAGCACCCTCCCTAGGTGTTCTACCCTAGGAGCAGAGCTTGATTGTAACACACCGTCGGCAAATGCTAGGTCGAAAGGTTCGTTAAACGCCGCGCAAAGTTCAGCACGCGTTGGATTCGAAAATACGATTACCAAAGGGCTAAATGCGAAAATCCCAAGCTTGTTTTTGCGTGGCTCGACCTTATACGGAACATTATGGCCAAATATGGCATCCAAAATAACGACATTTATAACTTCGACGAAACCGGCTTTTTTATAGGTATAATCGCTGCCGTTATGGTTATTACAACGTTAGAAGGCCGTAGTAAAGCAAAGTTAGTCCAGCCTAGCAACCGGGAATGGGCTACAATTATCCAAAGGGTTAATTATTGCGGTTAGGCGGTCCCTCCTTTTATTATCGTTAAAAGGCAGTACCACCTAGCCAATTGGTACTTAAAAACCGACCTTTTACGCAATTGGGTTATCGCAATAAACGCTAACGGGTGGACTACGAACGAGCTCGGTTTGGAATAAATCCAGCATTTCGATAAACACATTGCAGCTCGTTCTACAGGGTCCCATCGTTTGTTAGTGCTAGACGGCTACGAAAGCCACCATTCGACGGATTTCGAGCTCTATTGCCAAAAATATAACATCATTACGTTTTGCATGCCTCCGCATTCGTTTCACTTTTTTTAGCCGCTTAACGTCGGGTGCTTTAGCCCAATAAAGCGGGCGTACGGTGGACAAATCGAAAACTTGATAAAGTTATACGTTAGCTACGTAACTAAAGTCGAGTTCCTTTCGGCGTTTAAAGCGGCATTTTTTGCTTTTATAACCAAAAAAAAATATCCAAAAAGGCTTTCGAAGGGCTGGCTTTACTCCTTTTAATCCGGATTCGGTTTTGGAAAAGCTGGATGTAAGGTTACGGATTCCAACCCCCCCGAAAACGCCCTTAAACGACCCCGAACTTTGGACTTCCAAAACGCCCCGGACAGTTAAAAAAGCAACTTTGCAATCCGAACACATTAAAATTCGGATTTCTAATTACTAAAGCAGCTTTCCAACTCCTATTTATACGGCTGTGGACCAAATTGCAAAAGGGGCGAAAGCGATAATGCATAAAATGGCCCTTTTCCGAACCGAAATGTTTACGTTTAAAAAGGCGAACGAGGCACTAAATAAACGCCGGAGGGCTAAAAAAACACGTGTCCGATTTGGAGGGTTACTTACTATCGACGAAGTACGAAATGTTCTGGACTAGTAGGAGTTAAATGGACAGCTATAGCAAAAAATGCGCGACCATAGGGTTCAGGAAAGGAGGGCGACGACGACTCGTCGGCGATATGGCACTTGCGGCAAAACCGGACATAATGCGCGCACTTGTTAGGAAAAAATAGAAATGTTTGATGTATATAGTTCCAAATAGTTTCAATGTATTGCTGGCGTTGTTGGGTTGGCATGCACGTCGATAAATTGGAAGTCGGGTGTGGGTGCGCGATTTGGTGATATACGCGACTCGCTAATGGACCACGTTATTATTAAATGTAACCGGTTTTCCTTTTATAATTTTTAGGTTATACGGCGTTTTTTTTTTGCCGAAATGCCGTACCTTTTCGCTGCTTCCAGCGAAAGGTAATTGCTTTGGGCCCCGCTATCGATTATAGCGTTTAGCCTTTTTCCTTTATACCGTAGTACTACCATTAGATGCTGGTGTTAGTCGACGTTCGTTGCGGTTAAGGTTTTTACTTATTGCTAGGGTTTATTCCGTGCCTTTATATCGGGTAGCTACTTTAGTTTTTTGTTCGGGGAACCTTTCCTTTTTTTATAAATCGTCCGGCTTCGTGGCTTACGTAGCTAAGCAAACCTGATCGCACACGGCCTTTTATCTAAACCTTAGCCTTTTCTTTTATATAAACCTTGCACTTGGGCTTCCCGCAATTAAAGTACGGTAAAAGTCCCAAAATGCACAGCATAAGGTAAGCTGGTAAAGGTGCGAAAGTCGCTTTAAATTATGCGTAATCCATTTCGGTAACGTAGGTCACCACATTGTCGCGCAAACCACATTGTCGCGCGTTTTCCATCGCGACTCGCGTCTCCCACTTCCAACCTCAATTCCTTAACAACCACAAATGGCGTCGACATCTAGCGAAGCTAGAATTGCTCTTGCTATACGGGCAATCCAATCTAATCGGGGATTAAGTCTGCGTTCGGCAGCTAAAATCTACGATATTCCTAAATCCACGTTGCGCGACCGACGCGCCGGCCGAATTGCTCGACGCGACTAGGTGCCCAAATTACGGAAATTAATGGAATCCGAAAAGGAGGCGCTTGTTAAATACATACTCGAGCTGGATTTTCGCGCATTCTTTCCCCGGCCTTTTGGTGTTAAAGATATGGCTAACCGACTACTGGCCGAACGCGACGCGGGCACCGTCGGAACCAATTAGGTCGCGAGGTTCGTTAAGCGCCGCCCGGAGTTCGGTACGTGCTGGATTCGAAAGTACGATTACCAAAGGGCCAAATGCGAAAATCCCAAGCTCGTTTCTGCGTGGTTCGACCTTATACGGAACACTATGGACAAATATAGCATCCAAGATAACGACATTTATAACTTTAACGAAACCGGCTTCCTTATAGGCATAATCGCCGCCATTATAGTCATTACAACGTCGGAAGGCCGTAGTAAAGCAAAGCTAATCCAGCCTAGCAACCGGGAATAGGTTACAATTATCCAAAGGGTTAACTGTTGCGGTTAGGCGATCCCCCCTTTTATTATCGTTAAAGGGCAATACCACCTAGCCAATTGGTACTCGGAAACCGGCCTCCCACGCGACTGGGTTATTGCAACAAATTCCAACGGGTGGACTACGAACGAACTCGGCCTGCAATAGATCTAGCATTTCGATAAACACACTACAGCTTATTCTACGGGGTCCTATCGTTTGTTAGTGCTGGACGGCTACGAAAGCCACCATTCGACGGATTTCGAGCTTTATTGCTAAAAATACAACATTATTACGCTTTGCATGCTTCCGCATTCGTTTCACTTCTTTTAGCCGCTTAACGTTAGGTGCTTTAGCCCGTTGAAAAAGGCGTACGGTCGACAAATCGAAGGCTTAATGAAGTTACACGTTAACCACGTAACTAAGGTCGAATTCCTTTCGGCGTTTAAAGCGTTATTTTTTGACTTTATAACTGAAAGAAACATCTGAAAAGGCTTCCGAGGGGCTGGCTTTGCTCCTTTCAATCCGGATTCGGTCTTGGAAAAGCTGGATGTAAGGCTACGGACTCCAACTCCCCCGAAGGAGCCCCTAAGCGACGCCGAACTTTAGACCTCCAAAACGCCGCGAACAGCCAAAGAAGCAACTTCGCAATCCGAACACATTAAAACTCGGATTACCAATCACTAAGGCAGCTCTCCGATACCTATGCTAGCGGCTGTGGACCAAATCGCAAAAGGGACGAAGGCGATAATGCATAAGGTGGCCCTTTTCCGAACCGAAGTGTCTACGCTTAGAAAGGCGAACGAAGCACTTAGCAAACGCCGGAGGGCCAAAAAAACACGTGTTTGATTTGGAGGGTCACTTACCATCGAAGAGGTACGAGATGTTCTGGACCAGCAGGAGTTGGATGGATAGCTATAACAAGAAATGCGCGACCATGGGGGTTAGGAAAGGAGGGCGACGACGACTCGTCGGCGATGTGGCACCTGCGGTAAAACTGGATACAATGCGCGCACCTGTTAGAAAGAAGTAGAAATGTCCGATGTATATAGTTCTGAGTAGTTTAAATGGATTCTTGGCGTTGTTGGGTTGGCATGCGCGTCGATTGACCGGAGGTCGGGTGTGGGTGCGCGACAATGTGGTTTGCGCGACAATGTGGTGACCTACGTTAATCCTTTATTTAGAGAGCTAATAATCCCTTTTTAGGTTTTTAATCGGCTCGCCGTTTTTTTTTTCGGAAAAAAAGTCGCTTTTTAACTTTGCGGCTAAGTGCTATTCGCAGCAGTCGTTTACGTATTCGGCTTAAAAAAGCTCGTCGTATCCTGCTGCCTCGATATCCATATCTGGGTGGTTTTGGTTATATAGTTCCATGTTGCGTTTTTTTTTCGGGGGCACTTTTTCGTACGGAGCCCCGTAGTAGGTAACTTGCTAGTCGTTCCGAAACTAATCCAAAAGCTAGCCGTTATCGTTAAGTGCTAGCTTTTTTCGCATAATTCCTCCGATAGGTTTGGGCTGGTCCCAAAACTATCGGTCCGATTCTAAAAATCCGAGCGAGGTATAGGCTTTGCTGATATCGAATGTGTTGTACACTCGTTACTTTGTAGTTAAAAGCGAACTTTCAGCTTTTTTTCGTTTTTTAGCTATATAGGTTTAACTTAATGGCTCGTTATCGATTTCGTTATTGGTATCGTGGGTGGATTCGACCTACGCAGCGATGTTATCTTTTTTTTCGGATTTTGTAAATCCGGTAGCGAAAACTTGTTTTCCCTCGCTATCGTATTTGATCCTAATGGGACCTTTATTAAAAATTATCCGAATTCGTCGCGTTGCGGCTACCCGCCTTTTAAGGTACTAGCCGGTCGCGTCCTTATCAAATTAGTACGTCAAGCACGAATCCTCGCAGCAATAGGTTTAACTAAAGGCTGCTTTGGGGCATAAGCTATTTTCCATTTGGGTATTTCCCCGTCGGGTAACTGCCGCTTGTTTTTGCGGACAGTCCCTTTTTATGTGGCCCTTTTAACCACATTTAAAGCATTTCCCGTCCTTAGGGTCCTGCTTTTTCTTATCGCTTTGTTTTTACTAATAAATAGTTCCCGCGCTAAGGTTTATGGGTTTAAGGTATGTGTTATAAGCCGTGCTTGGCTATTGCTTGTTTTTTTTGTGGTTGTTTTTATTATTTACCACTTTGGTTAGCTAACCCTTTTTTTTAAATCGTTATTCGTATAGCCTATCGCTAATACAAACGGCCATTTGGACGTAATCTGGAAAATCCTCCAGTCGGTTCGCTTTAAAAAGCTCGTTTTTTATATCCTCGCAGAAACCCCTATAAAAGTGCGCCATTTTAGTTTAGTCGGTCCAATCGAGCTTAGTTACGAGGCGTTAAAACTTTAAAGCGTATATAGAGGCTGGCCCTTTTTGTTAAAGGCTAAAAATCTCTCTTTCCGCTACCAATTGCTCGTCGACCTGGCCGAAAACCTTGCCGACCTTTTCTCCGAATTTTTCGAAGCTAGCAAACATAAGCTGTATTTGCTTTTTAAAATCCACGCCCTTAAAGTAATCCGCCTACGTAGGCTAAAACCAGTTTTTAACTTTTCCTCCAAAGCGTGTGGCAGCGTAAGCCATTTTTTTTTCCTCGGTGCCGAAATGGGCCTCGTAAAACAAAAAATAGGCCTAGCACTTAGTAAAAAAAATTCGAAATTTGCCCGTTTCTCCATCGTAAATTTCTGGAGATGGGAACTTGTATGCCTTTATCGCGATATCCGGTTTGCCTTAGACTACGGCCAATTAGGCCTTAGCTACGGTAAAATCCTTTACGAGCATTCGGAAAAAATCGAAAGAAATGTTATCGTCGTACACCTTCCCTTCGTACTTAACGGTGGAAAGTTACTCCTTTTTTTTAAAACCGGATGCCGATATTTTGTCGTACTATTCACCCTCGGTAAGTGCTAAACAGGATCAGTTAAAATGTTACAATCAGGCTTTGTTCTTAGGGTAGGACATTTAGGAAAGGTGCATAAACAGTACATTTGACAGGGGTTGCTTTAGGAGAACTGGGAAACTGGTGACAAAGGTTTAGATTGCTTGCTTAAAGGGGTACTTTGGAGCTAACTTAGGTTGATTAATACCGATGCCTTAGTCAAAGCTATCTAACCGTAGAAAAACCTTTTCTTTATATATACGACCTGGCCCTTCCCAGTTTGTGCTATATCTGCTATGTCGCATATTAGACATATCACCTTAAGGACCTGTGCTATGTTTGCTATATCGCATATCAGATATATCATTTTAAGGACTTGTGCTATGTCTACTATATCGCATATCAGATATATTATTTTGAGGTTACGTGTCCTTCCACGTGACCCTTCCTTTTCCAAGTGCGGGGTTAAAGGTGCTTCCTTCCCGGGGCTTGACCCAAGCCTCCTGTCCCTGCCACCTGTATGGTCGTAACACTTGGAATGGATCCAGTATTTCGATAAATACATTGCATCGCGCACGAAAGGCACACATCGTTTGTTAGTGCTGGACGGATTTCGAGCTTTATTGTTAAAAATATAACATTATTACGTTTTGCATGCTTTCGCATTCGTTTTATGTAACAAAGGGTCAAAGACGGCTTGGAGAAAGAATCTCTAAATTGCAGATAATCTTTCTATGGGCTCAAGAGATGCTTGAGGAGGAAGGAATCTTTCGTGAAGGACATAGGAGATGGCAGGGTTTATATAGACCCTTTGTGATCCGTGCGAAGTATCGAGTACATGATTCACACTGCCTTCCAACCTTCACCGCTTGGCCTTGGGGCCGTTGACCGCCTATGCGGGTCTCCGAACCTCCGTAAGGCCGACTCGTAATGCCGACTAGTTAGGTCCACGGGTTCTTCCGTGTGACATTATCCTCCTCTTCCTAGGGCGCGTTTCGAGACCTTCCGAGGCCCGCTTAAGGGATGCGGCCGTGCCTATGTCTTGTGGCACGCGGGGGTCCCTAGGCTTGTCGGGGTTAAGCCGATGAAAAGCCATAACGTGCTGCTTAGATCCGTCGGTATCGAAATGCTCCCAAGGTTCCCACGTCCAGTCCTTTTTGCGTGGGTAATCCTCCCACTGGACAAGGTAACGAACTTTCCCGCTTGTATCCATGGAATCCATAACTTTCTCTACAACGAAATCTCCTATAACCGAAGGGGCCTCCCGCAGTACCTGGTCAGGGTCAGGTCGTGCCTGAATGCCAGAGCGGTAGGGTTCGATGAGGGATACGTGGAAAGCGTTATGGATTTTCCAGGTTTTAGGCAGGGCCAGTCGTACCGCCGTGGGAGAGATAACCTTAAGGATCCGGAAGGGCCCGAGCATTTTGGCATCGAGTTTCTTGGCGGGGCGACGGGTCTTTATGTGCCGGGCGTTTAACATAACGAACTGTCCTTCGGTAAGGACCGGCGAGGGGCTTTTCCTTTTATCGGCCTAATGCTTCATTCGTTCCCGGGATTTCTTGAGGTGTTGTTTGGCTTTTTCGTACACTTGGGTCATCCAATGCCGGTAGAGTTGGTTTGCTGGATTGCGTATTCGTCCTGGGAGAGGGGGATTATTGGAAGCTGGGTGGTACCCGTAATTGGCGAAAAAGGGAGTAATGGAGGTATTTGCCGAAAATATATTATTATAGGCAAATTCCGCCGTAGGTAACAGCTCGACCCAGTTAGTCATTTCGTAATTTACGAAAGACCTAAGGTAGACCTCCAGGTTTTGGTTAAGCCTTTCGGTTTGTCCATCCGTTTGGGGATGGAAGGCAGTGCTTATTTTTGGCTTAATGCTTACCAAACGGAGGAAATCTTTCCACAAATGGCTCGTAAATCTGGAATCTCTATCAGAGATAATATTTAAAGGCACACCGTGCAGTCGCCAGTATTTTTTGGCGAAGATGCGGATAAGGTCATCCGTCTTCTTACCTTCGACTTTAAGGGGGACGAAATGCGCCATTTTGGTAAAGGGGTTTACCATTACCCAGATTGAATCGCACCCATCGCTTAAAGGGAGGTCCGTGATGAAGTCCATGGCCACCGTTTTCCAGGGCTGGTAATGCAGCTCCATGGGTTGTAGGGGTCCAAAGGGGGCATGCCTTGGGGCTTTATTGCGTTGGCACTCCAGGCATCCCCTCACGTATTCCCGGACTTTTGCCTCGATGTTGGGCCACCAAAAGTGCCGAGTAATTAATTCGAGGGTTTTATCCATACCTATATGTCCAGCGACTTTTGTGTTATATTCGGACTCGAGGACTTCTTTTTGCAGGGCCTCCGTTGGCACCCACAATCTTTCCTTATGATAAAGGAGGCCATCCTCAACTTCTTTACCCTTTTCGGGCTTTTGGAAGCGGCCCTGGTATTCGGAATCCGATATACCAGTTTGTTTAACTTTGTTAGTAAATTCCGTAGCCCATTTTAGAACTGGAATATTACAAAGCCGGCCTAAGGACAGGAGGAAAAAAGGTGCTCCTTGCGGCAAAACTTCTTCCATAGGGTTATCTCTTTGTCCTTCCAGGGCCGAAATTCTTGCTAGGAAGTGTTTTTTTTGCAGGATCGTCGTAATCGGCTGATCCTCACTCCCCCCTTTTTTAGGCTTGTGCTGGGGTAATCTCGACAGCATATCGGCCTTTTCATTTTGCTTTCCTGGCCGGTAATTGATTATAAACCAATAACCAGCCAACTGTTGTGCCCATTTGGCTTGCTTTCGATTAAGGACTTTAGCCGTCAGGAAATATTCAAGGTTCCGGTGATCCGTATAAACCTCTATCCGTTGCTTTGCCCCTTCGAGGTAATGCCTCCACCTAGCGAAACAATCGACGACCGCCAAAAGTTCCTTATCGTGGATTTCATAGTTGATTTCGGCGGGTAACATTTTGCGCGAATGGAAGGCAACGGGGTGCAGTTTGTTGGTTTCGGGGTCCCTTTGGGATAGCACC
>JNVV01000033.1:1520-16314 GCA_000733355.1 Falciphora oryzae
GCTTCCGCCGCCTTTACCGCCGCCCGGTACGCCTGCAAACCCAACCTCCTACACGCCGCTTTTTCCTTTTTGTTTGGCTGCTTAAGCACCCCGTTTACCCGCATAGGCTTTATCGGGCACTTCGGGTGGTCGGCAGGGTACGGGCCCAAGCAGTTCGCACATTGCGGAAAGGCCGTGCACGGCGATGCGTGCCGGCCGTCGTCCACTTTCCCGCACCGAAAGCACCTGTCGGCCCGGGCGCAGTTGCGGGCTACGTGGAAACCGTGGCAGCCGGGGCTATGTTGAGTGATTGGCGGGTGTTTTTGTATACGGCGTGAAAAGGAGGTGATCCCCCAAAGCCTAAATCCGTCCACACGCGTATGAAAGGATATAATCTATGATATACGCCCTTGGTAGTCGGCGCCGGCCCCGGAGGGCTTAACGCTTACCGGTGTCAGCCCTGTTTGGGCTTCGACTTCCTCCCGGACCAGCTCTTCCGATACCGGAACGCTTTGTCCGAGGCCGTTAACCAAAGTGGTTGGGCACCCGGAAACGACATAGTTTAGCCAAAGCTCCGGCTTTTCAACCCGTTCGGCGTTATAAAGGCGGCCCAGCTCCGAACGGTGCTGGTAAAGTGTCAAAGCAGTCAAGGGCGAGGTAATTGGAGTAGCAGGAAGATCATATTCGGAGTAGGTTGGAGGCCGGAGGCCTGGCCCTGCAGAGATTTGGGATATCTCTGTGCGGGATCCACCTTGTGGAGCCTCCACCCTTATCTGACGATAAGGGTCTCTGGTCCCAACTCCTCTATCTACAGTTGAGGCCCTACTGGCCGTGACAAGTGCCGGCCCTTTAAAGAGACGGCATCGTCCTCGATGCTAAATACAAACAGCGCAATGTTCTCCTTCTCTCTCGCCCTTGTGGCGTCTAGTTCTCGCGCGGGCGTCCACGGCCGCGCTTGACCGGAGTAGGTCCCTGGGCCTCAGGGACGTCGTTGGCTGCCGGGAAAGGGCCGTTGGCCGGAGCATTGACCTTGCCTTTGAGTGCGGTTAGGGTTGCCTGCGACTTTTCGTAGGCCTCGACTACTTTGGGTGCGTGCTTGAGGTTGGCTTTGGGCTCCCAGGTGCCTTCGTGGTCTCCGTATCCCTTCCAGATCACGTAGTACTCGACGGCGCCACCCTTTTTGACCTTGTGGTTGGTGATGCGTTTAACTTTAAACGATTTATCGTCGGGGTTGCTAGGGTCGTCGGATTCGTCGTTAGCCCGGGTATAGTCGACGGGGCCAGGTGGTGCCGGTGTTCGTTGGAAGGGGTCGTTTTTGGCGTGGTAGCGAAAGAGGTGCTGGATGGATATTACTGGGTGAATCCTGGTGCCGTTAGTAGGTAGCTCGAGCTCGTAAGCTAGGGGTGAAACCTTCTTTTTGATCGTATAGGGTCTTTGGCGAAAAGGGGCTGTTTTGTTGTTTATAGTTCCTTCGTAAGGCTTGTAAGCGGCACCTATTTTTAGCTAGATTTGGTTTCCTTCGTTGAACTCTTTATGGCGGTGCTTGCTATCGTACAGCTTTTTTATCTCGGAAGCAGCGAGGTTTATAACGTACTAAGCCTTACGCCGGAAATGCTCACGCATGTACTGGAGGTCAGGTGTGTCTTTTGAGTCTGAGTTGGTAAGGCGAGTGACAGGTCCAGGGAGCTTAAATCCGAAAAGAAACTTGTGCGGTAAACAGTCCGTGGCCGACGTGGTTAAGTTGTTAATGTCCCATTGGAATGCAGGGAAAATGTCGACCTAGGCGGAGTGCTTTTGAGCATGGAAGCGGATGGCCAATTCCACCAGTTGGTTTTTCCTTTCGGATTAGCCATTTGTTTGGGGATGGTAGGCCGTGGTTATAGCAAGCTTGGTCCTAAAGCCTTTTTAAAGGGTTTGCTAAAAGGTCCCGGTGAATTTGGCATCCCTATCGGAAATAATAGCGCGGGGATAGGGCCAATTAGCTATAAGGAAGTGCCGTAGCAGCAGCGAGGCCCAATGCTCTACACCATAAGTATCGTGCCCGGGGATCAAGATAGTCCGCTTGGAGGTTTTGTCGGTGACGGTAAAGAGGGCGTTAAAAGAGTCGTGGGTGCTGAGCTGCTAAGGGGTATTCGCCGACGGTACGACTGGGAGTGCAGTGACAAAGTCCATAGTTAACACGCTTATAGGTTCGGTTGGGGCTTGGATGGGCTGGAGCGTGCCGATGGGCTTTTGGTTATCGGTTTGGTTTATGCCGCAGGTGTGACAGTTTTTAATATACTGGTCGATCTGGCGCTTTTTAGACCGGAAATGCATACCGGCGAGGGCATTTGTTATGCGTTGGCGGCCGAAGTGGTGTTTGTGATCATGGGCCTTTTTTAAGAAGGTTTTTACTATAGGGAACGGAATTACAAGTCGCTCGATTCCGTTATTGTCCCTGTTGTAAAGCAAACCATCGATAACGCGGAAGGGGTGCCCGGCTTTAGAAGCATTCAGTACGTCCTCGTACTTAAAGGGTGCTTTGCCGGGGCGGGGCGTGGCAAACTCCGTAATTAGCTTGTAAAATACCGGGTCCTTTTTATAATGCTTGATGAATTGGATGCGCATGCTATTTTCCATAATAGCCTCGGCTATTTGCAGGACGTGCTTGACGTCGTCCTCGTCGTGCCGGTCGTTGGGGCCTTTTTCCCAAAGCGAGTTTAAAACGGGTTCGTTAGGCCTAGCACGTGTTTTAGCATCCCCTATAGTGGTTAGGAAGCGAGATAATGCGTTAGGAACAAGGTTAAGGCGTCCTGGCACGTGGTAAACGTTTAAAGGGTAGGCGCTAAAGTAAATGGACGCATTGATCAAACGTCGGTTAGCGCGGTCCGTTAAAATGGTGTTGAAATAGGTCCTGTTGACGATGCCAGAGGTTGCGTCGTGGTTTGTAAAAACAACGATCTTGGGCTGGTTGTTGGAATGAAGCAAGGTACGGAGCCTTTTGCACGACCATACAAAGCAGGCTACCTTTAACTCGAACGGGCTATAGTTTAGCTCAGGGGCCGTGAAATAGCGACTAAAAAACATGACAAGCTGGATGACGGTAACCGGGATCACGGTTTTTGGCTTCCAAACGTAGTTGGGTTGGGTTTGGAAAACTATGATTCCAAAGCCTCGCTCGAAAGATCCGTTGATTTAAAGGTAAAGGGTCCGGTCTGGGTTATGATAGTGCAGCTTCATGTGCTTGCAAATGTGGTTTTGCAGGGCCTTAAAGGATTTGAGCTTATCGGCAGTCGGGGTAAACTTAGTGCTCCTCGCGTAATGCTGACGTTAACCTCCCTCTATCTTTCCCTGCTTGCGGCCCTTAGCTAACAGAAGGACCTTGCGCTTTTGGAGGGGTTCGGCGATTTTGGCGTAATAGGGATCGAAGACTCCGATCATCTCTCGTTTAAGGAGGAAGCGATCTCCGTTAGGGCGAGTAGAGACGTGGGTGTCGACTGTCTGCTGCCTGTAGTCACGGGTTGCACGGTCCTCCATATCCTTTCGAACGTCCCAGTCCCGATCTCGATTTCGGTCTCTCCTATTTCTCAGCAAAGGGACGTAAAGGTTGCCTTTGCTCCGAACTGGGTCCTAGATAGGAGTATTAATGGGAGTAGACCGGAAAGGACGAGGGTTTGCCAGTAGGCGAAACGGAAGCTCCTTTGGTCCTCGGTCGAAAGGGGGTCCTCCGTCATCGTCGTTATTAAAGGAGGACGAGGGGTCCGACGGGTCTCCGTTACCGCCCGTATCACGGCCAGTAGGATCTTAACTGTAGATAAAGGAGTTGGGACCGGAAACCCTTATCGTCAAATAAAGGTGGAAGCTCCACAAGGTGGATCCCGCACAAAAATATCCCAAATCTCTACAAGGCCAGGCCTCCGGCCTCCAACCTACTCCGAATATAATCTTCCTGCTACTCTAATATCTCTGCCCTCGACTGCTTTAACAATTAGTAGCAACTCCGGAAAACCTAAGCGACCGGCGCGAGCGTAATCGCGGAAATTAATCACGTCCCTTTCCCTTACTCTTTCGATTCTCGCACGTTTGTAGCTGCGATAATCCTTGTCCCCACGAATCAGCTTTCAGCGACGCACTAAATCTACGTCTCCCGGCCAGCTTTCGGCGGCCAAAACGCTTTACCTACCGCTACCTTCCCCTGCATAAATCGTTTACCCCGGCGCACGCTTTCAGCTGCGTTAATTACTAATTCCCTTATAGATATCCCATCCCCGGCTCCTGCTTTCGGCGGCGCCAAACACAAATCATCTATCTATTACGTTAAGCTTTTGGCGGGCGTAAAATTCGAATCACCCTACTTTTATTTCGTGCCCAAACACTATAGCGAACTTTCCAACCACGGATCCTCCGGGAACCGGCGCTAACTAATCGACAAATACGCCTATACCTAGCGCAATGCCCGAATTTTCAATCGTTAAAAACGATTCCCCAGCACCTTATCGGGCTACTACCAATTTACCGCATAACGATAATATATATTTCGAAAAAGCGAAACGAACTAATAGTCGGTTTAAAGCGATGCAACCACCGGGCACCAAACCACCCACTAAACCTCCTACTACCGCGACAGCTTTCGACCCTCCGCCTAATAACAGCTATAATTTCGAGTACGACCTCACTCGAAATATCCGCCCTAACAGGTTAGCATCAGTTGTTTACCACCCGCCGCGTAGAAAGCGTAAAACCACGTTACAAACTGTTGTAAACGACCATACCCCTCGGCCCCAAAGCGACCTACGATTTGGATTTAACAGCAAAACCATCTAACGTTTCGACGAAAAGGTTAAGCACTAAAGCGACCGTATAAATCGCACCTTTAACGTCCTTTAACGCATGCAAAACCGTTAAAATCGGCGGGACGAAAAACAGCGTAAACGAAACGAGGAATAGCGCAAACGAAACGAAGACTAAAGTAAAACTATAAAACAGATAATAGCCAAATTAAAAAGCATCGAAAACAGCCGAAAGCGCTTTCGCCGCTCCCGATACGAGCAACACTATAGCTTTAACGCTTCGCGATCTAATCACAACCGTCGTGCCACCTCGCTAAACCTTAGCGAAGCACGACGCCGCTTAGGCGAAATCCAACGTAAACAAATTCGAACTTACAACGCACCGGCACAGCTATTACGCGACGACCAAAACCCCTTTTCTAGCGCGCGCGCCACCTCTCTTTACAGCAACAGTCACCTGGACGCTAAGCCTAAAGCACACCTCGAACGGCCCAATGCCGGAGCACCTCGTTCTAAGCCTCAGCTGCCTTTAGCCAAACAGGCCCATATGACATATACTGTTGCGGGCGGCAACGGAAACCCGTCGGACCCCTCGTCCTCCTCCAACAACGACGATAACGGAGGACCCCCTTTCGACCGAGGACCAAAGGAGCCTCCGCTTCGCCCATTGGCAAACCCTCGTCCTTTCTGGTCTACTCCTATTAACACTCCTATCCAGGACCCAGCTCGGAGCAAAAGCAACCCTTACGTCCCTTTGCCGAAAGATAGGAGGGACCGAGATCGAAATCGGGACCGGGACGCTCGAAAGGATATAGAGGACCGTGCAACCCGTGACTATAGGCAGCAAACAGTCGACACCCACGTTTCTACTCGCCCTAACGGAAATCGCTTCCTCCTTAAACGAGAAATGATCGGAGTTTTCGATCTTTACTAAAAGGACCCCGACAACTAAGGCATCCTGTTTAATTCCAAACTGACAATCTTTACAAACGTTTACTTCTTTACCAAACGGATCGAAACCTTCCGCGAAAACCCAGATACGGTTTAGGACGTCGATTGTTAGCTGCTTAACCTTTTCCAAACCCTCCTTAGCGGCTTAGCAGCTATCTGGTGGAATAGCCAGTTTGATCGTAAGGAACGCGCCACCTTAAAAGTTCAAGGCCTAACGGCAGTCCTTACAGCCCTTAAGCGACAGTTCGCTCCAAACGTTAGCAAAGCCACTAAACTTTTTACTAAAGCGACTTTTACCCTCCGAGACCTTGCCGCAGACGAGTCCGCTTTGCACCAGTTCGTTTTTAAAATGCTCCGTTTTGCCAAAGGCATAGGCATTACTTAAAACGGCAACTGGTACGGCACTATAATCCAAATCTGGAACCGCTTTAATTTAAGCATCCAAACGCGGCTAAAAGCTCTCAAATCGACTAAAACTCGCGCTAAGTACCTCCGCTACATTAAGGAAAACAATTTGGTACTGGTTGCCGTAGCCCGGAAGCACTATCCTAATGCTATGGCCAAAAGACACGACCTCCGTAGCAAAGGCCATAACGACGACTACAATAGCAAGCGCGACAACTACAGCTCTAGCAAATTTAACAGTTGCCATTACGACAAATCCCATAACAAACGTCGGGATTATAATCGAAACTACCGCCACTACGACTTTCGCCGTAACTTTAACCGCAAGGACTACTATCGCGACAAAGATCGCGATTACAAATCTCGCGATTACAAGCGAAACGACTACAAAAGGAATGGCAGCCGTAACCGTCGCGACAAAAATCGCGATTACAAGCGCTTAAACTATAAGCAGCGCGACCGAATCCATAACGTTAAAAACGGTAACGCCAGCGCCGAAAACTCGCCGGCTAATTACAATAACGATAACAGCGCCTCGAGCATTGCAAACTCCGTCGACGCGGACGAGCTTTACGCTGTTAAGGAGCGTGCGGAGTCGCACACCTGCAAGCGCTGTGGCGTCGTTACCCTTTTTCGCAATTTGCTTTTTGCTCATTTTACCGCTTGCCCTGGCGAGCCCGTTCATCAAATTAATAAAAAGCCCTTTACTCCTTAGCAGTTTATAAAAACAAACGTTATTAAAAAGGCTACCCAAATCGACCCAAACACAGTCGCATTAGGCGGTTACTCCTACGCCAAAATAACGATCCGCCCGTCTCTCAATGGCTAAAAAACTCAAATTTGTACTAACTCCGGCTCTGGCCGAAACCTGGTAGCTGCCGACTTCTTCCGCCACTACAAGCATAAGGTTTACGACGTAAACGATCCTAACGCTTAGCCTATCCTTTTTAAATAGAACTCTAAACGCCCTAAGCGTACCACCAAATTCGCACGCGTCACCTTCTACACGCCTAGCTACTACTTTAACGGCTCCCCCGCCGTATTCAAACAGTTAGCCTACGCCTAAATCGTTAAGCACTTGGCTGCGGGCATAATCTTTGGCGTTGCCTTCTTCAAGCCTTGGAAAGCTTCAATTAACTTTACTGCCAATTTAATCAACCTCCCTTCGGACCACTTCCACGTCCCGATCGCTACAGTTAAAGGAGGCACCGCAATCGTCCGAGCCGTTAAAACTGCTAGCGCCGTCGTAATCCCGGCGCAGCAAACTATCGCAATCCCGGTAAAGTACTTCCCGCTCCCCAAAGGACGCACGTTTTTTATAAAGGGAAACCATCCTACTACTTTTAATGCCGTAGTTGACTGCAACACCAAGCCCGTATGCCTAATGCATAACGCCACAGGTCAACCCATGCGACTTACTAAAAACATACGCATAGCCACTATTCGAAAGCATACGGACCAAATTCACCAAATTCTTAACTTCAAAACAGCCTTTAAAGCTATCACCGGTGTGACAGCACTAGCCGCCGCCATAGGCCATCAGGCTAAATATAGCGCCGAATACGGTTTCGAAACCCTTTCGACCTTCCTTCCTTCCAAAGCGCCCGTTGCGGGCAAAACTCCTCAAAACACCGGTCCCAAACCGATTATCCCCGAGGTGATTAGCATCGCTAGCTTTAGCTAAAGCAAAAAAAAGATAGTAACGTTAAACGTGCAGTTAAACCGTAATTCTCGCAAACCAAAAGGGTCCACTGGAAAGGCACCACCCGCGGGTAAATGCCGGGACCAAAAAGACCTAGAGGCTAAATGGGCGTGCCGTTTAACACAATCACTATCTAACCAAATTTATAACATAACATTAGAAAGAAAAAAGGCTGGGATACCCATAGTGCCAAAAAAGCCTCCCAAAAAGCCTGGATCTGGACCGGACGTCGACATCCCGCTAGGAGACCCCATGCTTAACCTCCCGGAGTCTTTTCCCTGTATCCCGGAAAAAAGGAGCAACATCCGCGCCCCCGAAAAGGCACCCTACATCTTGACTAAGGACAAGGTCCACGTGTATAACGGAAACCCAATAGAAGCCCGGATCCTCAAGAACATTTATAAGCGCGCAGACATTTAGCGCGATAGGGGACCGATCGATATCCCTAAGGACGAGCAAATGAAAATCCCTCTCGTTAAGGGATGGCAGAACCAGGGCGCCAAGCTACTTAACCGACCCTATCCTGTCGCTCGCAAAGATAAGGACGTTATCGACAAAACGCACGACAAGCTCAACGAACAGGATCGCTTGGAGCCAGTTAACCACGTTACACCTTTCGCGTTCCTTTGCTTTGTTGTATGGCGTATAGTCCACGGTTAACCTAAAAGTCGTGTTGTTGTCGACTTTCGCCAACTTAACAAAGTTTTAGTCCCGGACGCGTACCCCTTTTTTCTTTAATAGGACGTTATTAACGCATTAAGGGGCAAAAAGTACGCTACCGCTGTCGATGCCACCGCTTTCTTCTTCCAGTTCCTTATACACCCTGAGCACCGGGACCGGTTTACGATCGCAAGCCATAAAGGTCTCGAACGCTCGCGTGTCGCTTTTATAGGTTACCGGAATTTACCTGCTTACGTTTAACGCTTTATGGATAACCTGCTTCGTTCCTACAAGCACTTTTGCCGCTGTTTCGTTAACGACATCATCATTTTTTCAAACAATTTCCAGGACCACTAAAAGCACTTAAAGGAAATTTTTGGACTTTTTTAAGGCAAAGGCATCGCGATCTCCCCTGAAAAGAGCCTCGTTAGCTACCCGAACGTCGAGCTTTTTGGATTCTACGTCGACGCCCTCGGACTTTCAACTACCGAATCTCGCGTGCAAGGCTTCCGCGACCTCGCTTTCCCCAATACCCTTAAGTTATTGGAAACTTACTTCGGCAGTATTAGCTTCCTCCGGTTAATAATTCCCTATTACGCCAAAATCGCCGAACCCCTCTAAAAGCGCAAGGTTTTTCTGTTAGCTAAGGGCCGCAAGCAGGGAAAAATAAAAGGAGGTTAACGTTAGCATTACGCGAGGAGCACTAAGTTCACCCCGATTGCCAATAAGCTCAAATCCTTTAAGGCCTTGCAAAACCACATCTGCAAACACATAAGGCTGCACTATTATAACCCGGACCGGACCCTCTACCTTCAAATCGACGGATCTCTCGAGCGAAGCTTTAGAATCATGGTCTTTCAAACTCAACCCGACTACGTTTGGAAGCTAAAAACCGTAATCCCGGCCACCGTCATCCAGCCTGTTATGTTCTTTAGTCGCTATTTTACGGCCCCTGAGCTAAACTATGGCCCGTCCGAGTTAGAGGTAGCCTGCCTTGTATGGTTATGCAAAAGGCTCCGTACCTTACTTCACTCCAACAACCAGCCCAAAATCGTTATTCTCACAAACCACGACGCAACCTCTGGCATCGTCAACAGAACCTGTCTCAACACCGTCTCAACGGACCGCGCTAACCAACACCTAATTAATACGTCCATCTACCTTAGCGCCTACCACTTAAACGTTTACCACGTGCCAAAACGCCTCAACCTTGTTCCTAACGCATTATCTCGCCTCCCAACTACTACAAAGGATGCTAAAACACGTGCTAGGCTGTCATGGCCACTAGGGCCTCCAGTGGATAGCAGAGGTGCGGGCCCGCAGACTCCTGCAGACCCGTAGCCCTTATCGGCCAAATAAGGGCAGGCCCCGCTCAGGCCGGCCGCGCAGGATATCAGATCCTGACGCGCACCGGCCCTTGCAGGGCCACCTTTCCTAAATACATCATCTTCCTACTGCCACCGATTATTCCGCCCCTACGTGCTTTGATACAGGCCTAACGAACCCGTCCTGGACTCGTTTTGGGAAAAGGGCCTCAACGACCAGCACGACGAGGACGACGTCAAGCACGTTTTGCAAATAGCCGAAGCTATTATAAAGGATAGCATGCGCATCCAATTCATCAAACATTATAAGGAGGACCCGGTATTTTATAAACTAATTACGGAGCTCGCCACGCCCCGCCCCGGCAAAGCACCTTCTAAGTACGAGGACGTATTAAATGCTTCCAAAACCGGGCACCCCTTCCGCGTCGTCAATGGTTTGCTTTACAACAGGGACAATAACGGAGTCGAGCGATTTATAATTCTGTTCCTTATAGTAAAAACCTTTTTAAAAAAAGCCCATGATCACAAGCACCACTTCGGCCGCCAACGCATAACAGATGCCCTCGCCGGTATGCATTTCCGGTCCAAAAGGCGCCAAATCGACCAGTATATCAAAAACTGTCACACTTGCGGCATAAACCAAACCAACAACCAGAAGCCCATCGGTACGCTCTAGCCCATCCAGGCCCCAATTGAACCTATAAGCGTGTTGACTATGGACTTTGTCACTGCACTCCCAATCGTACCGTCGGCGAATACCTCTTGGCAGCTTAGCACCTACGACTCCTTTAACGCCCTTTTTACCGTTACCGATAAGACGTCCAAGCGGACTATCTTAATCCCCGGGCACAATACCTATAATGCAAAGCATTAGGCTTCGCTGCTGTTACGGCACTTCCTTATAGCTAATTGGCCCTATCCCCGCGCTATTATTTCCGATAGGGATGCCAAATTTACCGGAACCTTTTGGCAAACCCTTTGGAAAGGCTTTAGAACTAAACTTGCTATAACCACGGCCTACCATCCTCAAACAAACGGCCAATCCGAAAGGAAAAACCAACTGGTAGAATTGGCCATCCGCTTCCATGCTTAAGAGCACTCCGCCTAAGTCGACATTTTCCCTGCACTCCAATAGAACATCAACAACTTAACCACGTCGGCCACGAACTGTTCACCGTACGAGTTTCTTTTCGGATTCAAACTCCCTGGACCTGTCACTCGCCTTACCAACTCAAACCCAAAAGACACACCTAACCTGTAACAAGGGGTCAAAGACGGCTTGGAAAAGGATCTCTATATTGCAGATAATCTTTCTATGGGCTCAAGAGATGCTTAAGGAAGAAGGAATCTTTCATGGAGGACATAGGAGATGGCAGGGTTTATATAAACCACCTTGTAATCCGTGCGAAGTATTAAGTACATGATTCACACTGCCCCTCCGGCCTTCAGCCTTTGGGCCTCGGGGCCGTTAGGCACCTATACCGGTTCCCGGACCTTCTGTGGGGCCGATTAGGTGAGTCCACAGGTTCTTCCGTGTGATATAACCTCCAATACATGCGTAAGCATTTCCGGCGTAAAGCTCAGTACGTTATAAACCTCGCTGCTTCCGAAATGAAAAGGCTGTACGATAGCAAGCACCGCCATAAAAAGTTTAACGAGGGAAACCAAATTTGGCTGAAAATAGGTGCCGCCTACAAGCTTCGCGGAGGAATTGTAAACAACAAAACAGCCCCTTTTCGCCAAAAACCCTATACGATCAAAAAAAAGGTTTCACCCCTAGCCTACGAGCTCAAGTTACCTACCAACGGCACTAGGATTCACCTAGTGATATCCATCCAGCACCTCCTTCGCTACCACGCCAAAGACGACCCCTTCCAGCAAGTACTAGCACCACCTAGCCCCGTCAACTACACCCCGGCTGACGACGAATCCGACGACCCTAGCAACCCCGACGACAAATCGTTCGAAGTTGAACGCATCACCAACTACAGGGTCAAAAAGGGCGGCGCTATCGAGTACTACGTGGTTTGGAAGGGATACGGCGACCACGAGGGCACTTGGGAGCCCAAAGCCAACCTCAAACACGCACCCAAAGTAGTCGAGGCCTACGAAAAGTCGCAGGCAACCCTAACCGCACTTAAAGGCAAGGTTAATGCTCCGGCCAACGGCCCTTTCCCAGCAACCAACGACGCCCCTAAAGCTCAAGGACCTACTCCGGTCAAACGCAGCCGTGGACGCCCGCGCAAAAACTAGACGCCATAAGGGCGAGAGAGAAGGAGAACATTGCGCTATTGTATTTAGCATCGAAGACGATGCCGTTTCTTTAGAGGGCCGGCACTTGTCACGGCTAGTAGGACCTTGATTGTAAATAGAGGAGTTGGGACCGGAAACCCTTATTGTCAAATAAGGGTGGAGGCTCCACAAAGTGGATCCCGCACAAAGATATCCCAAATCTCTGCAGGGCCAGGCCTCCGGCCTCCAACCTACTCCGAATATCATCTTCCTGCTACTCCAATATCTCTGCCCTCGACTGCTTTAACAGCCCGCAACAGTATATATCATATAGGCCTGTTTGGCTGAGGGCAGCTGAGGCATAGGACGAGGTGCTCCAGCATTGGGCCGTCCGAGGTGTGCCTTAAGCTTAGCGTCCAAGTAATTGTTGCTGTAAAAAGAGGTGGCGCGCGCGCTAGAAAAGGGGTTTTGGTTGTCGCGCAATAGCTGTGCCGGTGCGTTGTAGGCTCGAGTCTATTTACGTTGGACTTCGCCTAAGCGGCGTCGTATTTCGCTAAAGTTTAGCGAGGTAGCACGACGGTTGTAACTGGATCGCGAAGCGCTGGAGTTGTAGTATTACTCGTATCGGGAGCGGCAAAAGCGCTTTCGGCTATTTTCGATGCTTCCCAGCTTGGCCATTATCTATTTTATGGTTTTGCTTTAGTCCTCGTTTCGTTTACGCTATTCCTCGTTTCGTTTGCGCTGTTCCTCGTCCTGCCGATTCTAACGGTTTTGCATGCGTTAAAGGATGTCAAAGGTGCGATCTATGCGGTCGCTTTGGTATTTAACCTTTTCGTTAAAACGTCGGATGGTTTTGCTGTTGGATCCAAATCGTGGGTCGCTTTAGGGCCGAGGGGCATGGTCGTTTACAACGGTTTATAACGTGGTCTCACGCTTTTTACGCGGCGGGTGGTAAACAACCGATGTTAACCTGCCAGGGCGGATATTTCGAATAAGGTCGTATTTGAAATTGTAGCTGTTATTAGGCGGAAGGTCGAAAGCTGTCGCGGTAGCAAAAGGTTTAGTGGGTGGTTTGGTACCCGGTGGTTGCATCGCTTTAAACCGATTGTTGGTTCGCTTCGCCCTTTTAAAATACATATTATCGTTATGCGGTAGGTTAGTAGTAGCCCGATAAGGTGCTAGGGAATCGACTTTAACAATTAAAGATTCGGGCATTGCGTTAGGCATAAGCGTATTTATCAATTGGTTAGTGCCGGTTTCCGGAGGATCCGTGGTTGGAAAGTTTACTATAGTGTTTGGGCACGAAATAAAGGTAGAGTAATCCGAATTTTACGCCCGCTAAAAGCTTAACGTAATAGATAAATGATTTGTATTTAGCGCCGCCGAAAACAGGAGCCGGGGATGGGATATCTGTAGGGGAATTGGTGATTGACGCAGCCGAAAGCGTGCGCCGGGGTAAATAATTTGTACAAGGGAAGGTAGCGGTAGGTAGAGCGTTTTGGCCGCCGAAAGCTGGCCGGGAGACGTAAATCTAATGCGTCGCCGAAAGCTGACGCGTGGGGAGAAGGATTATCGCAGCCACAAACGTGTGAAAATCGAAAAAGTAGGGGAAAGGGACGTAATTGATCTCCGCGATCACGCTCGCGCCGGTCGCTTAGGTTTTCCGGAATTGCTACCAATTGTTAAAGCAGTTAAGGGCAAAGGTAATTGGAGTAGTAGGAAGATCATATTCAGAGTAGGTTAGAGGCCGGAGGCCTGGCCCTGCAGAGATTTGGGATATCTCTATGCGGGATCCACCTTGTGGAGCCTCCACCCTTATTTAACGATAAGGGTCTTTGGTCCCAACTCCTCTATTTACAGTTGAGGCCCTACTGGCCGTAACATAAAGCCGGTCCTGGATTTCGGCCGTTTTAGCCCTAAGTACGAAGCCCGTTAGGATTCGGTAGGCTTCCGGGACGTCCGCTGTAGTAAACGGCAGGTTTTTCCTATCGGCAAAGGCTTTGCGTAAGCTAAAGCCCGTTTGTTGGTTGGCCCAAGCCTGCCGTTCTTCCGGGATTCTGACGAAAACCCGGAAGTCTGGGCGGGGGGCCCGGGGGGCCCGGGCGCCCTGGGGCGCACGGCCCCGTGGGGCCTGGGGCGCACGGTCCCGTAGGGCCTGTGCGGGTCGTTAGCCTTGTTGCTCGGCCGCCCGGGCCGCCGACGCGTAAGTTGGGCGCGTCGAACCGGGCGCGTTGTTAGGTTCGGTATCGCCGGCGGGCTTTCTGTCCCCCCGAATAGGGGCTGGTTGGCCTAAAAGCGCTTCTTTTGCGTACTTTAAAAAGCAGGTTTTCCACTCGTTTGCTTCGTGGATTGCCTCCGCCGGAAAGGAGGCGATGCCGGCGTCGATAGACAGGGCGAAGGTTGTGCAAATTAGCGCCGTTTGCTGATGCTTGCGGCGGTAGTTCGCGATGATATCTGCCGCGGCCGCTGCGGCCGACCCGGGGGTCGGGCGCGTAGGCCGGGGGGAAGGGGGGGGAGGGGGGGGAGGGGAAGGGAAAGGGGCACCTGTACCGGTGCTGCCGTTGTTGGTGCCTTCCTGGCCCTGGTCGGGCCCTGTTGGGTATTGCGGAGGCCGCAACGGGGACGGCGTGTTCGGATGCGCTGGCGCGCGGGGGGGCCGGTACGACAGCGACGCGTTCCTTCGAGCCGACGAGCCGGCGAGGAGGGAGCGTGCTACCCCATTGGCCGAAGGGGGGGCTAGTGGCAACGGCATGTTGCCGTCGCCAGCGCCG
>JNVV01000033.1:16341-75554 GCA_000733355.1 Falciphora oryzae
CGGTGCTGCCGTTGTTGGTGCCTTCCTGGCCCTGGTCGGGCCCTGTTGGGTGTTGCGGAGGCCGCAACGGGGACAGCGTGTTCGGATGCGCTGGCGCGCGGGGGGGCCGGTACGACAGCAACGCGTTCCTTCGAGCCGACGAGCCGGCGAGGAGGGAGCGTGCTACCCCATTGGCCGAAGGGGGGGCTAGTGGCAACGGCATGTTGCCGTCGCCAGCGCCGTTGGCGGGCGTGATTGTTGGTGTTGGGTCGCTAATTGGCGTATGTTAAGGAAATGTATGCAACTTGGCGGTATGCACTAACAGCGCAATGCTAAGAATTGGTAAATTCGAGGAAGGTGTGTGTGGCGGGGGACGGCGGCGGCCGGGCCGGCTATTCGTCCAATATGTTTTAATTGCTTACCGGCCTGCAGTCTTTTTATGCGTTCGAGTCGTTCGGCTCGTAAGTTCGCGAGGCGAGGGCGACAGAAGTTAAAAGGCGGTCTGGTAATGCGCGGAGGTTGGAGCAATCCGATTGTCGAAAGTTTCAGCGTGCGCGAGGCGCGCCCTGGGCGATAGGGTGCAGGACCTTCCCAAGCTGGCAATAGGCACCCCCAATACCGTTGTCAGCTATTTTCTGCTCTTTTGGCCCAGTTGCGTTGCCGACGTCGTTGTTGAAAGGAGTCGGAGAACGCGGGTTAAACAGAGCCAAATGGCCTGTTAGACCCTGTTGTGCTGCCGGCTCATTTTTGGTGGCACCAACACCAAAATGGCCGGGATTCCTTAGCGGCCACTAACAGTGGGTCCGACAGGAAAGTTTTTCGGGGGGAAGGTAAATAACAAGCTATATAATAGCTCCTGGACTGCATTGCTAATGTAGTCGGCTACACTTTTTAGTGCGCCGTGGCCAAATTGAACTTAACAATGGCGATTGCAAAAAAACGGTTGCCCACCATATACCCACTAACAGGCTTTTAGCAAACCAGCATCCGTATTAAAAGGATATTTGCGAAATAAAAGACAGAAAACCCAATTACGACGAAAACATTAGAAATAATAATTTATTTCCGTATAACTGATAGCGCACACCAGGTCGTACTTAATATGCTTTCCACTTCGAAAAAAATCGGCCACGTAGCAATTTCCATAAAAAAAATAACGCCGATTATCGTAAAAGTCTGTAAAACTAAAAACGGGGACGGCCGGGATTTATCGACAGTCCTCCTCCGCAATAAAACGCAAAACGAAACGATACTAATCGTTGGTAAAATCGTTAAGGTCGTAAAATTTCCGAAAAATACCGGCAGGATACGCGGGTAGCGGAAACGCTAAAAAAGTTAAAAGCGGAGCCAAACCGGGAAAAGGAATAAATAGCTGGAAGTTAACCAGCTGGAATGCACTATACGTCGCCACGTTGCGGATATTTTCCTTTACGAAATTATCGATAGCCTTTTGCTCGTCGTCGTCGAAACCGAACAGGTGGTTGCGAAACGATTCATTATCGTCGTATTCGTAAAATATAATTTTAAAAAAAGTTAGCGCACATTCGGAATGAACGTACCGGAAAAAAGGACGAAAAAAAGCATACGTACAAAAAGCGCGACCGCAACCTAAAAAGCGTAAAGGAAGCGCGATAGCAATTTAAAGGCGTAAAAAAAAACGCAGGAAAGCACGCCGAAAGCGGAAGCAAGGATATATACGCGCGACCGTGCGAATTACAAAAGCAAGCATAAAAAATAAATAGTAAAAGCACGCAAACGTAAAAAAGACCGTAAAAACAACAGCTAATTATTGTTTGTAAAAAGCAAAAACGCAATAATAACAGCCGATTGTTATTAACGTGGTTCACCACCGAGTCGCGCAAACCACCGAGTCGCGCACTTCGAAATCACGTGTTAAACGCGATTTTCGACACCCTTAATAACTCGGCCAATTTAAGCCCAAATTTAACCAAATTTAAACAGGTTATATTTAACTAAATTGTAAACAAAATTTATTTTTCTTGGATTTTTATAAATTTTATTATCACTTTTTTAAGGTAATATGCATATTTTACACAGTATATTACACAGTGTTTCGAACTAACCTCAAAGGGGGAATAATAAAAATCTAAGAAAATTAAATTAAATTTACTACGTAGTTAAATGTAACCTATTAAAATTTGGTTAAATTTAGGCTTAAATTGGCCGAGTTAGCAAGGGTATCGAAAATCGCGTTTAATATGGAATTTTGTAACACCCCGATCCGCAGCCACGATCAGCAGCCCTAAGGACCGCCACCGGTAGCCTCAAGGGGGGACTCCGGTAGTGGCCAAAGGGGTGTACGCCAGAGTGGCATGTTGTTCCAAACCAGGAGGTCAGTGGCATGTTATTCCAGACCAGGAGGTCAGTGGCATGTTGTTCCAAACCAAAGGATCAGTGGCATGTTGTTCCAAACCATAACGCACCAAAGCACAACCAGCCCGGACGGGCATCATGGAGGAGGAGACTCTGCCGACGGCAGCCGAGGGGTGGCTGGGAGGCCGTGCATAAAAAGGGCCTGCAAGACCCCCTATAAAGGGAGTTCGAAGGCCAAGCAATCGTTTCTTGTTTCTTGTCATCATTAGCTTGTCGAGCTTCGCACAAACCAGACTGTTGAGTTGCTGAACCTCTGAGATCCCCCTTTTCCCTTCAGACGTGACCTCCCTTCCCTAAGGAGGCCGCCGTTTGTTACAAATTTCGAAGTGCGCGACTCGGTGGTTTGCGCGACTCGGTGGTGAACCACGTTAGTTATTATTAAAAAAAAAGGAAAGGATAAAAGGCGGCTAAGCCGGAAGGGAAAAAAACAGCCTACCGGCCGACCGCACCTGCTGTTGCCGTAAGCCGGACCCACCGGCCCCCGCACCTGCCGTCGCCCGGGCCCCACCGGAAGTTACGCCGATTTCACCGTCGCTATAAAAGTAAAGCTATTCCGAACCTACTTTCCATTAAATCTGTAACAGCCCCGTGTGGGTTGTGTGCGCTGCCTTTCCTTGATAAGCTGTGCAGACGGGCGATCTAAACAGCAGCTTGGATTGATGACTTTTTGGAGTGCTATTGGCTCAGTGGTATAAGGCCCGCGCCGCTGTGTTACAAAATCCACCACTGCCCAATTAAGCTACTATCTAAAACTTGTAGCCACCCACCAAAACGTTTTCCCCCACCCTTAACGGTAAACTAAAAAAAGCCAGGTTGGGATCGATTTCGAAAGCTGGCTGCAAAAGGCAAAAGCGCCCTCCGCCGCGCTCTTGTGTAAACATTAAATAGCGACGAAAAATAAACCCCGGCGAGATTCGAACCCGCGACTCCCGCTAAATCGAGAAGTTAATACCCACTGCACTACGAGGTCTGGTGTGAATTGGGCCGGCTGGCGCACACGGCGGAAGTGTTCGACGGCGAAGCGGAAGGGGGCCGGATGGGCCTTCGTAAAGCCGTTTGGAGCTTCCGCAACTGCACTTTCCACCTGTGCCTCGATAACACCTCGGCGGCTAACGGCTTTTTAAGCACGGCCCCCGATAGCTCACAAGGGGCCTTTAAAGAGGTCCATTACTTTATGGACAAACACCGGGTTCACGTCCGTTGGTCCCCGGGCCACACTGGAATCCCCGGAAACGAAGAGGCCGACGCCGAAGCAAAGTTGGGATCGGCTTTGCCGATACCTCAACATTCCAAACCAACAGTGGCCGGAGTAAAAGCTTTAGCCCGGAAAATGGCCCGGGACGCCCGTAACGAGTGGTTCGATAACAACCTTCTGGAACGGTACAGGGCTATAGGCTTTCCGCCGGTGCCACGGCCTGCACCCAAAGCTTTACAGCTGCACCGGAAGGTATTACAGCGGCTGATAGCCGCACGCACGGGGCACGGGGACTTCGACTGGTACCACCGAAAATTCCAGCACGAAAACGACAACCCGTGCCGCTACGGAAGAAACAAGTCCCCTTTGTCACGATCAGGGAGCGTAGGCTTCGCAGCCAGGTGCAATTGATGCTATGGACTAAAGACTCTTCTATGGGGAGGAAACAAGGAAGAAAGGCGCGGCGCGCCGAAGGCGCGATGCGGTAGAAAAAGCGGTGCGGCGTCTCATCGCACGAGCCATTTCGTAACGCGTGCTCACGTAAATGCCTGCGGCGTGCGGTGAACTGCCCTAAGGCGTCACACTACCCCTTCTCAAGCCCGAGTATCGCGTACGCGGTGCTCAAGGCTTTATCTATATCGTGTTGGCCTCTTTTTTGTTACTCCCGCATACTCTGCCACGTTGTCATTATCCCGATCCTCCGGATGCACGTCCTCTGCTGCCGCTCTAATCCAGTCTTGCAGGTTAACCGGCGGTCCTGCGGCCTTTAGGTATATCAGGTGGAACGTTTCCAACGCGGTGGCAGCGTTTTTAAAGTTCTTTACCAAATACCATTCGTCGTCAGGGTCGCATCCTTTCCAGCTAACCTGGTATTGCAGCTTCTTTGCTTTACCGGTAACCCGGGATACCAATACCCTATTAACTTCCCATTCTAGCTCGCCGTTAATATCCTTTAAGGGCTCCGGCTTTTAATGCTGTTGCGGCAGCGGGTCGTTTGGAAACTTGCGAAGTCGATCTGCGTAGAAAAGATTCGAGCCCTTATATCCCGGTAGCACCTCAAGGACGAAACTGTGGCCTCGTTCTTTCAACACCTTCCATAGGCCGGCGTACTGAGAGTTTAAGCGGGTTATAAGCGCTGCAATTGTAAAACCCTTTTTCCGAACAAATACCGAATCGCCGACCTTAAAATCTACCGGGCGTCGCTTTTTATTGGCCTGGATCTCTTGGGCCTTTTACGCGGCCAATGCGTTATTATAAGCTAAATCCTGCACGGCTTTGGTTTGGTTTACCAGCTCCAAAGCTTTTTACTATCGTTCGTTTTCGACGTCGGTTGGAAGCAGTTTTTAAGATAGCGGATTCCGGGGTTCGCAGCCCAGCAGGACCTTTAGAAGGGCCATGCCCAAGGACGAGTGCCATACGGCGTTATAGGCAAAATCGAAGGCGGGAAAGTGCACGCTCCACTGCCTTTAGTACTTGTCCACGTAAAACCGTAACTGTTAGTCCAATTCAACATTGGTAATCTTAACTGCGCTTTAAATTTGCGGATAAAAGGCGCTACCGTAACGGTGCTTCGTGCCTGTAAATTTGTTAAGCTTGGCGAAAAACTTAAAAATAAAAGGACCTGCGTTATCTAACAGCCAAACGGAAGGGCAACCCAAAATACGGTATAACTGCCGGTAGTACCGCATCGCGAGGACCTCGGCGGTGTCGGTTTTGTAACCTGGAAGCGTGCATTTAATTTTGCTAAACTTGCAAACGAAAACCCAAACGTAATCGTAGCCGTAATCGTTTTTCGGCATATCCTTGCCATCGACAGCAACTTATTCCCAAACGATCTTAGGGACGGGCAATGGATACAACAGGCCAGGTGTTTTATTATATTTAAACTTGTTGCGGTAGCATTCGTAGCAATTGTTAACATATCGGCAGACGTTTTTATTTATACCTTCCCAAAAATAATCCTTTTTAAAAAGGCGGATAATCTTGTTTTAACCGCCGTAAGCGAAAATCGGGGGGGCGTGGGCTTCGCGGATGAGCGCGGTGCGAAAAGCAATCTTTCCGTCTATCGTCAAAGGCGGTACCACAAATCGGCCTTTTTAGTAACCCAAACCTTACCGAGTGTTTTCGAATCGCACGAGTTCAGCGAGGTCGGCTCCGTGGATGTTTTAAGTCGTCGAAGTGATTGCTTGGATTTAAGCCGGAACAATTTTAGGCATCTCTAAAGCTGGACCTAAAACTCTCTCAAGGGGAACGAACGTAAAGAAACGCTCCTCTGCCTTTCGAGCTTTAACCGTAAGCGACTCGACCGTTTTCCGGGACAGGGCATCGGCAACGACATTCTCCTAGCCTCGGCGGTACTGGAACTAATAATCGAAATCAGCGAAATACGTGCTCCACCTTACTTAGCGGACACCGAGCTTTTATTTGGTCATAAAATGAACGAAGGCTTAGTGATCCGTAACGATAGTAATTTTCGATCCCCACAATTCAGCTTCAAAGTGCTCGAGCGTTTGAATAACGGCAAGGAGTTTTCGATCCTGGATCGGGTACGCTCGTTCAACTGGAAACATGGTTTTGTTAAAGTAACCCACTGGTTTCCAAATCCCGTCTTTTTATTATTGCTAAACAACTTCTCCTATAGCGTTACGTAACGCGTCGGCTTCGACTCGTGTCGGAAATCCCGGGGTAAAAAACGCCAAAACCGGGGCTTCGGTAGCCAGCTTCTTCATTTTCTCAAAAGCGCCTTTTTATTCAAGCCCCATTTTAAAAGTGGCGTCTTTTTTAAAAAAACGTGTTAAAGGTTCGGCACCGTCGCTCGCGTAATAACAAAATACTCGCACGTAATTGCACAATCCGAAAAAGGACTTAACCGCAAACTTGTTGGTAAGGTCCTCGAACTTCCAGTTAGTAATAGCGGCTATCTTAATAGGGTTTATCCGGACGCCTTAGCCGACTTCAATAACTAAACCCAAATACTCCAATATCGTGGTATTAAACCGGCTCTTTTTAATATCTCCTTAAAAGTGGGCTTAATTCAACCGGTAAATAACCTCTTCGACATAAGCCCAATGCGTAGCCTCGTCAAACTCTTCCGAATAGATTAGGACGTCGTCAGCGTACGCGCTCGCGAAAACGTCTAAAAGCTCGTTCAATTAAGCGTTAATAAACGCCTGCCACCAAGCTGGGCCGACCTTAAGTCCAAAAGGGAGGACTTTCCACTAAAATGTCCTTTAACGTATTCGGAAAGCCGTCAAATACCGTAACTCTACCGACATTAACAATCGGTTAAACGCACGGATAATATCGACCTTAGACAATCTTTTAGCCTTGCCACATTTGGAAATCGTGCCGTTAACGTCGGGTGCTAAAACGAAGCGGGACTTAAAAAACTTATTCACCCAGCGATAATTTTAACAAAAACGCCGTTCGTTCGAATGTGGCTTCGGGACGAAAAGGTTTAAAACAGGTCTATCGGCCATACAAAGCTCGATAAAACCGAAAGCAAAAAATTCGTCGGTAGTTTGTTTCTCGAATAAAAGCATTAAAAAAAGTATCCGGTAGGTAGGCGGCGATCCTTTTAAAGGTTTTTCCAGCTCGAAAACCACGTCGTGCCCAGGTCGACTCGGTGGAAGCTTAGTAAAAGCTTTTTTGGAAAAAAACCCTTCCAAATAAGCAATTTCCGGGGGAATCAGGCTTCGGACGAGCTCAACATGCTCATAGTCCTCGTCGATAGGAAAAGGAATCGGCTGGCCAAAAAAGGTTCGCCAGGGCTTAACCGAAATTGCCTGGATCCTAGCGGTAAATTCGGGGCTTTCGAAAGGAACTAAGGCGTTCGGAAAAGGCAAAAACTTCCACCTCTCTTAGCGGGGGTCGTTCTCAATCTAGGCTTAAAAAGCCTGGATTTCCGTCGGCGGGGGGAAGGAAAAGGTCACCGACTTGGGGTGCGATCGAAGTTGCCGTTGCCGTTCCGGGTTAGTAAGGATGGCCTGAATTTGGTGCGATTAACGTTCCTTTTTAACTTGCTAATCCATTAAGCGATTTCGCCGTTAGGCATCACGTTAGGCTACGGCGTCAAAGCGACCGTTAAACGGGGAAATGGTAATAGCCGGGGAAAACTTAATGTTATTAGGCAAAACGTCGGGCCAAATAATCTCCCGCTTCGATAAACGGAAGAAAAGGTCTCTTTCTGCCAGCCAAAACAATCCTATAAAAATATCGTAACCAATATCTGCGATCCAAAACTCTTAATCGACGAAACGGCGGCCGTCTATCTCGAAAGTAGCGATAAAAATGTAGGTTACATTTGTCACTGGGAAATCACGGAAATCGGAAAAGGCAATAGGTCGAAACAGCCGTTTAACCTCGGTTCCAAAGTGCTTTTTAGCAAAAGCGGCTGCTTTGTAGCTAATAAAGAAATGGGCTATAGCTCCAATGTTACAAAATGCTTTAAAATCGATTCCAAAACCGCTGCGTTAAAGCTGCGCTTTAAAAAAGAAAAAGGGTTAACTCTTATTACCGATCCTAGCTACATTAGGCACTTGGACCGCCGAAAAAACTTCCGGCGGTCTATCTAGTTTTTCGACTCGCATACCGAGCACGATAAAATCGACTCGCTAATGCTCGAATCGCTCTCCTCGTCAAACAGTGCTCCTTCTACTTCGAAACGGCGGAAAATTGCGGCGATCTTCTTCTTTTCCTAGCAATCTCGAGCTAAATAACCTTATCCGCCGCAAGCGTAGCAAACGCCGTTCGTCTTAAGCGTAGCCAGCTCGGTATCTCTTTTAGGGGCCTCATCCTTAAGCACGTCGGGAATACGGAACTTGCGCCCACGGTGCTCGCGACATTTGTCATTCTTTTCCGGGGTTTTTGCCTGTTTTTTTTTGCGAATCAGGTGGGCACGATAATAAGCTAAGGCGGCGCCGGTCACGCTGCGGGTAAACATTTCGTAGCTGATGTTAGGGTCCTCGGCATCGTTAAACAGGCGGGGATCGAAATTTGAGGGAATATGCTCGAAAAAAATACTTTTGCGTTCCTCTATAATGATATTGGCGCGGTCGGCCAGCACGTTAATCTTTGCGATAAACTAGTAGATATCCATGGATTTATCAACTAGGTCGTACATCATCTTGCTAAATTCGGCTCGAACCTTAGTAAATTAATAGGCGTCGTAATAAACGGCGGCAAACGTAGCTACCATTTCTAACGCGTTAGCAAACGGGTTCTTAAAGGAGGGGTTATATCGGGCTTCGAAAAAAAAATTGGCATTTCCGGTCGTATTCGCATAAATTACAGCCATACGACTGCGCTCGTTCTTAAAAGTAATGTCGTCTTCCATAAACTTATCGGCCAAACGGACCACCCAACTAGTAAACTCGTCCTTATCGCCGCTAAAAGCGCCAGGCTCCATTCCGGTACGCTTATCTTTCAAATTATAATCTAGGTTTTTGGTTATCATGCCGCCCTTATCGTCGTAAGGTTTAAAAGCTAAAAAAGCGGCTACGCCAATAGGCACGAACGCTATGCCTCCAAAAACGCTTTCGGCTGGGGTAAATTAGCGGGAGATGGAAACGCCCTAAGTTCGGAGTTAGGACATAACGGCGGCAACAACCGCCGCCACGTCGGCCTATTGGGCAAGCGGGGAAAGGGTTTAACCAGATATAGTTGTATTTGGGTTATTATCCTCAACCAGGTTCTCGTTTGTTAATTTAAACGCCTGGTTTTCTTCTTATTGTAATTGCTCCTTTGCGCTTTGGAGCGGGTGATCGGGGTTGGTCTTTTGCTTCGCGAGCGCGACGTCGGGCTCGTAAAAAACCTCGATCTCGGACTCGATATCGTTTTCTAGGTTTGTAGGTTGGGACGGCGTATCTTCTGCCGCGGGGTTAACTTCGGTAGGCTCTTTTAACACGTTTTTTGTTAAGCGAAATGACTTTTTCGTAAACGACCCCCAGTCCTTCTTTTTGGGCATAAGGTCGTGTTATCGCGTAAGGTTTTGCGTCGTTTACGTCCGACGGAATTAGGGGGTGAAATAAGTGGTACTGTATTTAATAAATCGCTTAGCCAGCGAGATATGGAAATAAAAAAGTAGTGTTACGATCAAGGAGCGTAGGCTTCGCAGCCAAATGCAATTGATGCTATGGACTGAAAACTCTTTTATAGGGAGGAAATAAGGAAGAAAGGCGCGGCGCGCCGAAAGCGCGATGCGGTAGAAAAAGCGGTGCGGCGTCTTATCGCACGAGCCATTTCGTGACGCGTGCTCACGTGGATGCCTGCGGCGTGCGGTGAACTGCCCTAGGGCGTCACACCCTTCCCACCCTGTGTATTGCAGGCTGGCTAAAGCGGCAAAAGACAAGTGGCCTACAACGGACCCCTCCCCGGCTTTTGATAGGCCCGGATACTGGAAACGGCTATTGCAAAAGCCTTTCCTTTTTGCTTCGTTCGTTAAAGCTACCAACTATTACACTATCGCTAGGCGGTAGTAACAGGGCTTAAATAGCCCGCATATAACCTATTTTCCTTTTTCTTCTGCATTTTCCACTTTTCCTTTGTACTATTAGGATTAACAGTAGGCTCGTTAAGTCAAGACCCCTACTTTGCGCCACCCCCCACTTCCGGCCACCCCGATTCCCATACTAAATCGCCAAAACGCACCGTTTTCAATCCGCAATAGCAAATCTAAATAAAATCGCATAAATGCAATCCCAAAACCAATCGAAAGCCGTTTTTTAACGCTTTTCAAAAATATTAATTTTGGATTTCTTAGGTACTAATGAATCCGGAAATTTAAATTTGAAAACAAAGGTCGAAAATACATACTAATTTTACGACATTACACAGTTAAATAAATCTTTAAATTTATATCCGATTAGGCTTTGGTATTTTATATAATACGGAGTTTAGAAAGGACTTTTTAAAAGTAAAACCGTATATTTTAACTTATTTTTTCCTATTTAATTAAAAAATATTTTATATTTTACTAACAAACTTTTTATATGGGAAAAACTTTTAACTTTTTTATTTAAATGTAAAAAATAGTTACAAATATACGGTTTTACGTAAAGGAAAGCCCTTTTAAAACTTTATATTAATGTAAATACCCGGGTTTCATTCAATCCAAATTTAAAGATTTATTTTACTCTATATTTTCGTAAAATTAGTATATATTTTGCACCTTCAACTTTGAGCCGGAATCCCTAGCCCTATAAGGCTTTTAAAAATACAAACTTGCCTTGTTACAAAGCCTTTAAAAAAACGCTTTCGATTGGTTTTGGGTTTGCATTTATGCGATTTTATTTCGATTTGCTATTGCGGATTGAAAACGGTACGTTTTGGCGATTTAGTATAGGAATCGGGGTGGCCGGAAGTGGGGGGTGGCGCAAAGTAGGGGTCTTGACTTAGTCCCCCGCACCTCCGGCCGGGCCTAGGGGAGGTCCCAAAAACCCCCCCCGCCCAACCCGGCCTTGCCCCCTTTTCCGGCACACCCGCCGGCCGACAGCACCACTACCACTCGCAGCGCTTCACAACGCCCCGGCGTATATATATACGCCCCACCGCCGATCGCCCGCTCACCAATAAGGAGCGCCGGAATGCGGCCCGAACTCCGTATGCCTTGGGCTTGCCCCTTGGTTTGATTTTGTTAGCCGCCTTGATAGCAACACGTAGCCTAGTGTCAAGCTTAGGTAGCGCTAGCACGTCGTATGCCCCCTGGGAGGCAGGGACTGGTAGATCCCGACTATAACGACGTTAAATATACTCTCTCTCTCTCTCTCTCTCTCTGGCTATCATAGCTCGACCCTCCACGGGTGTGGCTTTATGAGGCGATGCGCACCGCTAACTGCGCGACCAGTGTCACACAGAAGAGCCCGTGGACTCACCTAATCGACCCACAGAAGGTCCGGGAATCGGTATAGGTGCCTAACGGCCCCGAGGCCCAAAGGCCGAAGGCTGGAAGGGCAGTGTGAATCATATACTTAATACTTCGCACGGATCACAAGGTGGTTTATATAAACCCTGCCATCTCCTATGTCCTCCATGAAAGATTCCTTCTTCCTCAAGCATCTTTTGAGCCCATAGAAAGATTATCTGCAATATAGAGATCCTTTTCCAAGCCGTCTTTGACCCCTTGCTACAACCAGATACAATTCGGGTCGCGAACGGCCAAAATGGAGAGCGGCAAAGTCAAAAGCACGACCCTAATCTCATTGTAGCCACGTCCCGGCCAGCTAGCTAATTAAGCCCGTGTTATAATGTGCACATACCTCCCCTACTCCTGAAACCTTGGCGATGATAATACAAACAGATACTTCTAAGCCGTGGGGTTACAATAAATACGGGCTGCTCGGCATATTTGCAATTGTATGTTTTTATTCGCTTTGGCGTACCGAAACCCTTTGCTGATTGTCGCAAGCGTCGGTCGAGCCACCACAGCAATGACGAAGCAAAAGGCAAGTCTGAGCCAGCATATGGAAGCGACCCTTTGTGCAGTCGCATCCCATTTTTTAACGTATCGAAGGAGCACATTTTTGCCCCAAACACTACAGCTTGTGGCGGGTATATTTATACGACGCCGGATTATGCTTTATGTTGGAATACGCACATAAACCTCGCACCATATCTACTCTCCGCGAATGCCCGGTGGCGGAGCTCAAATGATCGGCTGCCGGTATTATCCTTATAATTCAACTAGGGAAACCCGGGTGGCTATACTATCCAGGAGGAAGCGACGGTTGATGCAACGGCGTTCGCATCTCGAGCCAACATATATGTCCCTGCGTACAAAGCCCGGTAGACGTTACAGTTGCCGCGTTAAGGTTCTCTCCGGCAACAAAGCATAAAGCGCTCGTTTTCCCATATGGTGTTCCACATGGACACCTATCTCTGTCCTACACGATCGCCGACCTTGCCCGAATGTCGCGCCGGCAAAACTTGCCCGTATGCGCCTGGCCTTCATTTCTCACATCCCAAATGATCAAAAGCGAGCGCCAGTGGGACGTGCACCAGCGCCAAAAGCCTCGAGTGGCGTGACGACGCGGGACGGGAGACTGGGCGTCACATCCGTCTCATTGGGTAGTATTAGCTATACTATGTATGTGAGAGGCCCCGGAAGTGTCGGAGCATGCTTTGGCATACCGAGCACGACGAGCTGGGCTCGTGGGCGCATTGGCCTGCAAGCTCTTATCGCAGCGGCGCCGTGTTTAATTCGCTCGTGCTGGCTTGTACGAGCATGCGTCCTGTCCGGTCCTTTTCCTCGCCGCCGCTACTGCAACAGTATCTACCTAATTATTGGTTTATTCGGAAGCTGCTCGATGCTTTTTTATTCCCCGTCTGCTTGGCTTCCTGGACCCCTGGCGGCCAAAACGTTTTGTTTTACCTCGGCCAGAAATGCCCTGTCGGCAAAGGCTGTCAGGTGCTTCGGTGCCCCAAGCATGGAACCCCTGGGGGTCTTCGCCCCACTCGGGGGTCGGAGGTGCCCTCCCAACGGCCCCTAGGATCACCGATCTGATGCACGAGCTCTAAAGGATCCGCTCGAGCCTCTCTGCGCGGTGCGCCAACGTTCGACTGCCCGCCGCGATGTCACACGCTCTTTCGGCGCCTTTTAGGCTTTGGGGCCGCATGGGATAAGACTTGGGTGGTGAAGTTCTGTCCAGCCAGTGCGGGCATTTGCTGTGCCTGGCCGTCCCATCTTCCATGCCCGCCGTCCGAGTTGAGCCAGTTTGGCCTGCACATTGATAAACGTCGACCTGCCCCCTCCCACTTCGAGCACCCCGTTCCAAGCCAGCCCCTGCCGTCGCCTTGGACGCGGACTGCCCCTCGTTTTATACTGAACTTTTCGACCCACTTCCACGCCGTTCGAGCCGCACGCACATGCAGCTACTTGTTGCTCCTTCAGCCCGCATGCAAGCTTCCACTGCAGCTCTCTTATGCCTCGCCTTCAGCTGGAGATACCGTTGAATGCGCCTGCACACAGCCTGCCCTCCGCGGCCCCCACGCAACCAACCTTTCGCTAGTCGCTAGGAACCGCGTCGCTGGGCCTGTATCTCGTCATCCTTCGAATTCCGCCCGAATATTAGCCCATCGCGACACCGCCATCCTCCAGCCGAAACAGCGCAGCATCATGCTACCATCAACTTTACCGCCTGTTGCTAGGACAATGAGCGAGCCCTCGGTCTGGACTCAAACGCCGACTGAGAGCCATGACGACACCAAGTCGACGACGCAGCTTTCTATCCCATCCGAAGCTTCTACGATGGTCATCGCAGCCGCTCCCATGACGCCGAGTCTTACGCCGCAAGAATCTCCCCATCGGGGCAGATCCGTCTCCTACTCCAACCGTCCCGTGAGTGGGAGCGGCACCCGAGCGTCACGCTTTATCGAAACCCCCATGTTCGAATATACGCCGGCCAATTCCGTTTATGAAGAGGACGTTAATGGCGCCTCCCGGTCCGAGTCCCAGGAGCGTCGGGCCTCGGTCCTCCGGCTGGTCCTGCGCATTACCAACGGCGTGTCCCACCTGGCCGTCGTCGTTATGCTCCTAGCTATCATGTCCTCTTTTCTCGCCACCTCGACGACGTGGTACAGCACCATGTCGTAAGTTGCATAACTCCCTTTCTCTAAATATACCACGTGGAGGGATGGGACGGCCTTTGGTGTACAGAATCTCTGGGCTAACCCAGTATCGTTACTTTGCGCCCCTGTTCTAGACCAGAAGCAACAGCCCTCATGGTGGTTCTTTCCTTGGACGCGCTGTTCGACCTCCGGGCGCTGGCGCTGTGCCGCGCGCCGTGGCCCGGGTGGGCGCTCGAGGCCCGCTTGCTCCTCGGCCTGGCCTACCTGACCATCTTCATGGTCTACATCGGCGTCGGCGGCACCGTCTTCCCCTACAGCTTCACCTACTGGGGCATGGGCCCCGGCTACGGCGCGCCGCTCGTGTTCATGCTCATGTGGCTGCTCGGCGTCTGGAACCTCGTCCACGCCGCCCTCCATAGGCATTCGTTTGGTGCCGCCCTGGGCGCCTGCCTCGGCCTCGAAAGGTCTAACGCCGCCGCCGCTTCGCGCCCGCAGACGCCCGCCATGATGATGAGGACGGATCGTCGGCGGGACGCGGCCGAGGGTGGCGGCGGCGGGCTGATGGCCGCCGTCAGGGGGCTGGGGATCCGGAGGAGCGCGCTGCCAGGCGGCGGCGCTCGTAATGGTGATAATGACGACGTCGAGGCTGCACGGCGGCGGGTGAGCAGCAGTCGCGCGGGCACCGCGGCGCCGATAACGACGCAGTCCAGCGAGATGGACCTGTCGACCCTCAACGGCCAGCGGCCCCAGGACAAGACCATGGACAGCACGTCGACGCTCGACCACGTTCGGCCGCCGACCGCGCCCCGGACAGGGCAGCAGGGCCAGGGTGCGGTTTGGTGGACCACTCACTCGCCCTGCACCCCCTAACGCCGCCACGGACAGTCTATTGTTGCCTTTAATCAGCTTTGTGTTTTTGATAAATAGAATTGATACGATTTTGATGATGCGTTTCAGGTCGCGGCGCGTGGTGCTCTTTCAGATATGTTCTCGACGTGCCCGGCAATTGCAAAATCAAGAACCTGTTCCACGCCGACCGCCTCCGCAAAGCATCTACAGACCCGCTACCCCAGCAGCATCAGACTCCGTCCCCGCCAGAGGACGTCGACGGAGAGGCCGAATTCGAGGTGGAACGAATCGAACGCTCACGTGTGTTACGACGCCAATTACAGTACCAAGCGGCCTGGCGGGGTCACGACCCGGACGACACTTGGTATCCCGCTGCGAACTTCAAAAACTCCCCGTGTGCGGCGAGAAGTTTACCGAATCACCACTTCTGGAGGATCACATCCGGGCGAGGACGTGCAAGGGCCCACCTGCCGGATTCCGGGTCGAGGGCGTGACCGCTACGCAGCAGAAGGAGCTAAGCAGGCGAATTAGGTGCCAAGACAGCGAGGAGACGCAGTGGTTCAGAATCTAGGACGTCCTATTCCCGGATTCGCCGCGACCGTCGTCTCTATACCTGGGGAACGTGCTCGATGAGACGGTCAACATGGTGCATCGCACGTGGCAGAGCCAGGCGAACGAGGTAGCCCGCGGCGTGGCCGCGAAACCCGACGGCGGACCCGGCCGGTGCACCGAGGCGCTGGCCATGGACATGTCGAAGGAAGTCGTCGAGCAGCTGCTCTCGCGGATGCCGGGCAACATGCAGTGTGCCGTAGACACCGCAGGCCCGGAAATGCATACCATCAACGCTTCGCACTCGACTGGCGATGCATCCGCCAACCAGGCCGACGGCATGCCCGAACAAAATACAGCTCTGGAGCCAGTGCCAGTTCCGGATAAGGCACAATCGCGAATCTCAGCTTGGCCCTATCAGTCCGGAGGACTTCTGCGATGCCAGGCTAACATTGCAAGTAAATCTGAACGCGGTCCAGGGGGCCCTAATGCCGACTGAAGGTGCTGACCGTCCTCACGAGACCGCGATGGACTTGACAGCGGTCTGGCCACCAGCGCTATACCTCGAAAGTAGCATGGCAGCTGAGCATTCCCTAAGCTTAAACAATACGTTCGGGGACAGGGTGAACAGCTGGTCTGCGCAAAACTTCAATATGATGGCAATCGAGTGGAACCAGCGCGACTACAGTCCAGGGTCGTGGGACAGTGGATCGGGCACTTCCGACATGCTGGTACCCTGGGAGCGAACGTGATCTGGCTTTACATTTTGCAGTCGTAAAAGCGAACGGCTCTAGGTACTCTAAAGTAGACTCCATCTAATCACTTCTACCCGGCGCATGCGGGTCAACCCGCTCTAATGCGCACAAGTTTCCGGGCTCGGCTCCCCTGACATGATGTTTTCGCTACTCCAACTGCCTTATTCGTTTTGTTTTTATGCGCTGCGTTATCAAGTGCGTCCCTGACCTGGTCGTGCTTAGCGCTGGCATGTTTAAGTGCACAGTTGCTGATCGGGCAAACGAACTCCGCAATCATCATCCAGCCGACTGCCCTGGCAGAGGAGGGCCGCCGAGCATTTGGTCAATCCGAGGCAGGCCCAAGGAACCACGGCTGAGGGCGGCTTGCCGGCAGCGACGCAGATCCAAATCACTCTGCGATCTACACCTCCCTGGCCACCAGGCAAGGCTCTCAACTATGGAGGCACCGCGCTGTCCGAGCACGGCTCGTCGGATGCGGGGGGCCGGTCGCAGGAATATCCCCAGCATCAGCAAACCCGGCAGCACCAGCAACAGTCAGAAGAACCGCAAGCTCGCCGGGGCGCTGAGTCTCCTTACGTGGCCCAGACGCCCAGGAGCAACGCGGGACCCGTACGCAGCGGCCATCCCTCTAGATAGGCTCGCACGGGAAACGAGGCTGTCACCAGCCAGCAAGGACGAGGCCGCGGACGGGTCTCCCAATTCGGACGCACGAATGGCGGCCGTGACATCAGGGGCAGCCGCCGCCCTGGTGGCCAGCGGGGCGGGGCCAGGGGTTCGCTTCCTTTTCGGGTTTCCAACATCGGCGACACAGCCCCGTCGTCCCGGATGTCCTATCCCAGTCGAAATGAAGCAGGGGAGGGAGCAGGCGAAAACTGCAAAGTCATCAGCGACGACGACGGCAATAACAACGAAAATGGTTCACAACTGGCGTCTCTACTGGCGCAACTACGCCACTTTCCCTCAATATCAACCAATATCGCTATAAAAGCAGTTAGTAGTCTGCATCGTCCACGGCCCCCGGCTGAAGATCCATTTCCCCCAAAAGTTATCAAAACGGTTTATTGCAATTTTTGCATTTTAGAGCATGATCTCACGCGCTGCTATCTTCCCACCATGGTCTTCTTTACTCGTTATTTCGCTCCTCCTGAAGTACTGGCATGTTCAAGGGGACCGCGAAATGGGCTGGGAACTCCAACGTCCGCCATCCGTCTCGCCAATATCCGTGATACAACATGTCTGGTGCTGCCAGTTAATACGCCGCTCTATTGGCTATGACTGCATGTTCGCTAGCACGCCGCCCCGAAAATGGGAGGGGAGGGGAATGTTGACACTCAATGTATATGCACGGGTTCAAATCACTCATCCTCCATCATTCGATTTCGCCGACCCTGGGCGACATGCGGAGAGCTGGTAGGTGCATCTAAGAAGGGGGTGAACGACACAGGGTTTCAGTCGCGCCCGGCTTGCCACTTCCCAGTCCCAAGCGCACCACGCGTCCGTAAAAACGTGAGCGGGACGCGCTTTCGTTCCAAGTCGCGTCCACGGCCACCCGGGCCAAACGCGTTCCTGGTACCTTGTCTTTTACGCCGCATGGCCAGCTCTCTCCACAGCAGTCGAGCAGGTACGAAGTGAAACAAATGGCACTCTGGAAGCCTTCGGTACTCCGGGTTGTTAGAGTAACACCGAGGCCATCAACAGCAGCCGTCACCGGTAGCCTCGCCGAGGCGAACCACAGTTAGCATACAAACATCTCGCCAATCGGGAAGCCGGGCGGCCTGTACCATACGAGGATTGCCGTCAGTTTTGATTACCCTGTCTTGTCGAATCAATACCTGCGCAAAAGACAGGAGGAGAGATACTTAACCGTGTCGTTTCGATCTCCTAGTATCCCCTGATCACAGAACCTCCGCAGCAACGGAATCCACAACTCTTGGCTGACCAAAATATGGAGAGACGCGCAACATGACAACGAGCAGCGGCGGCGGCGAGCCTGGTTTTCCGTCGGTCCACAATGCGCGTCAGGACGACGGGCTTGGGCGCAAAGCGCTCAAGCGCAAGAGGCGGACCAGTGCGGATGTCCAGCATATCCGTATCGCGGACTCTCGACAGGTCAACAGCTTTTACGACACGCGGCTCAAAAATTTGCAGCAGACGGTCTGCAAGCTCGTGGCCAAGGCCTGGGTCAAGCTGGTAGAGCCCAAGAAGCAGTCGGCGCACCCCTACATCGGCGGCGACCGAAGGGCGCCCGACTAGTGGCCGAAGAACAATGAGGTGCGGCACAAAGAGCCCGATCACTTGTACAAAAAAGGTTTGCCTCCGGCTGAAACTGTTTCGCCTTTACGTATATCTGCATTTGCGCTGATTTGTTCCCTTTCTTACAGAGCGAATTCATCTCCTGATCCATATTCTGTGCATGATAGTAGAGCCGACCACGAAACATCACCGAGACATCCAGAAGCTTGAACTTAACGTGACCAGGCTCGAAAAGGCGGCAAACGAAGCCCTGTCCGGGTTCTTGACGGATAGGGACGACTCAGACAACGCTCAAAAAAAAGACCTACCTCGAGGAGATATTCAAAGTGGTAAAGGCCCAGGAGAAGTGGAAAAAAGGGCGAAATTGGTACGCCTTGCACCCGGAGCCCGGAGCCACCGAATGTCACCGTTACTGACCCCTTTTCGCTACTACAGATGACGACTACAAAGTCTGGGTCGCGGACGACAAGTTCCCTGATGACTGGCGGAGCGGCGACAGAAAAGACGGGGTCAGGGACGTTGCGGATAAAGTCAGCAGTGCAAGCAGCACGGCAACCAGGACGAGCTGTACAGCAGCGAAAAGTACTGCATGGAGCAGCGCGACACCGTTGCTAGCGCCGGGATCACATCTTCTCGGCGGGCCGCGGTCGCCGCCGATAACACCGGCCAAGCGCGGGAAAGTCCCGCCGGGTGAGATGCGGAATATCGCCTGGGGCGTCGCCAAACGGCCTCGGTTGGGGCCCTAACAGGACTGGCGGGCTGATAAGCAATCTGATTCCGTGAGGGTCGGTCTTTACCGCTCGAAGCTTGCTCTCGAGCGTGGTGGATGGAAGATGTGTGGGCTCCTAGTTGTCTGGCCGACGGCAAAGATAACCAGGCGGGTTGTCCGTCGTGCTGGCGTTGGGTCAGAAGCGTGACATGTGTACAAGCTTCCAACTTAGCAGTTTGCTACTAGAACCCGTTGCAAGCATGTAAACCGGTACAGGGGAACAACCCTGTTAGCGGTCTCTGCTCAATCTGGTTCTTCACGCATACACAGCCCGGATATTTGGACAAACTTGCCAAGTACCCGCAGACCTACCAGGAGCCGGCTCCAGGGAACTGCCATGGATCCTGGAACATCTGCCCCTGGTGCAAGAGAGCGCCAGCGTCGAGAGTAACGAGCACGGGCACCGGAACGTGATGGTAGGCGCAAAAGGAAGAGTATGGGACCAGGGCAGCATAGTTCGGTCCCCCTCCACCGGGGCCCGCGAATCGCTGCCAAACTAGCACAGCTGCGAGGCCAGGGCCATCTGCGCTATCGACTGTCGCCGATGGAGAACAAGATGATGCAATTCAACGCAAACGCCAGAGACAGCGTTAGGTACTTTTACGATAGGATTACATAGCGCACAGACAGTCCATCCTCCTTCTCGATCTCCTCCTTACTCGGAGACCACTTGTCCTGCAGCTCCTTGTCAAGGGATTTGTCGATTGTGTCAGCTTCCCACCACTCACCCCAACAATGAGGAAGATCCTGTCAGGGTCCTCGGGGAAGTCGTCTCTGGTAAGGGCGCGAAGGATGCTGGAAGGCCCTGCGTGGATGTGAAGGAAGCATGTCAGCAAACTGCTTGAGAGGGGGTGATCTAGACAGAAAAAAAAGGAGGCACCACATACCCTCTAGGACTGATTTCGCGGCCGACATGTCGGCGGGCAGCTGAAGGTCGGAGTCGCGGGCGAGACGGCGACGACGCCGCAGACACCGCGCAGCTCGCGGCGCCACCAGTGAGCGCTGAGCAGCTGCGTGAACTTGGAGCTAGGATAGGTTTCCTTGCTTAACGCGCCCGAGCCAAGCTTGAGGGTCTCGGTGAGGGTGGCTTCACACACCAGCAAATTGGGGTTAGTTGGGAGTCTGGCGCCAGGATCTGGTGGTTCGATGCTTGCATGAGGGCGACACGTACTCGGGTCAGAAACGTCTCGGATCGCGCCCGACGAGACGACGACAATTCGTGAGCGAGAGGCGACGAGCTTCTCGCGCATCAAATGCATCAGGTAGTGTTGAGCTGAGGAGGCGAATCAGTGATGAGGATCATCGCGGTCGCGAGCCCATCCCGCCGAAAATTACCGTCCCACGGCGGGCCAAAAGGGGGAATGGAAAAAATAGGAAAGGAACCCCACAGAGATGGTTGACGATGTACGTGTCACACCACTTGGACCCGCTAGAGCCGCCCTTGTTGGCCGGAAACGCGACGGCGGCGTTAAGAACAAGGTAGTCGAGGCGCCCGTCGCCGTCGCGACCGAGATCGTCAAGCGCCTTCCTGGCAAAAGTTCGGACGCCGGTCAGGTCCGACAGCTCCAGCGGCAGCAGGGTCAGGCTGTATCGGGCGGCGTCGAAGCCGAGGGCGTCGAAGTCGGCCCGGGTCCGGGCCATGTCGCGCGCGCCCAGGATAAGCCGGTAGGGCTGCCGCGCCTGCGAAAGAAGCTGCTTAACCATCTCGAAGCCCTGTTTTTGTGCAATCCAGAGAATTATAGTGGTCCCGATCCTCAAAACAAAATAGACAGCATAGGAAATACCGACGAGCGTCTAAAACTGCAGCGCGCGCGGGATATTGAAACCCCGCACGGGTACATTCGTCCAGGCCCACCCAACCCTCCTCTGTAATCCGCCCCTCACGCCTCCTTGGTGTACTTGGAGCGCATCCGCCAGCGCGGCCCGTACCGCATGATCAGGATCGGGACAGGCGCGGCGGCCAGGCTGACGGCCGCGAGTACCGTGAACCCCCAGCCCCATCCAAGGTACCCGGCAAAGGGCGCGACCGTCAGCGGCAGGAACGTGCCCGTAAAGCAGCGGCTGACCATAACGGCCGTTAGCGCCGACGCCGAGTACTCGCCGAACGCGTCCACCACGTAAGCCATCACAGGCATGCTGCAGATGAGGAGCGAAAAGCCGACGCCGCCGCTTGCGACCAGGAGCACGGGCAGCGGCGCCCGCAGCCCCGCCGCCCACCCGTAAAGCGCGATCGACACCGGCATAGCCAGCGAGCCGGCCGCCGCGATAGGGAGCCGGTACTCGGGCCGCCCCACGCCGTCGTTAGCGTCGCGGAGCCGCACATAAAGTCGGTCGAGGGTCTGGTTGAGGATGAAGAGTGCCACAAAGGTGCCGCCGCCTGTGTTGGGAGGTTGTTAGCTTGCTTTTCCCTTCCCGTACGATTCGGGGGAATACGACGGCCATATTTTCCCATTGGGTAAGCAAAACGGGGAATACTGACTGAAGACCAGGAGAGAGGCGCCCGTTTGTGCGGGGGATAGCCCGCACAAAGCATCCAGGATGACCGGAAGCGAAACCGATATAATATAGAAATAAACGTAGCCTAAAGAGTTGAACAGCGCGACGGCAATCAGGACTCCCGACCCGGCCCAAACGATCGCCGGTCGCATAATGGCCTCTGCCAGCTTGCCCGCCTCGTGAGCCTCATCCTTGGAATCGTTAGTAGGCAGCCCCGTAGCGACAGCTCCGTAATCGAACACATGCTCGCCCGCCGCCCGTCGCTTCATCCCCCCTTTCCGCCGGGCCCGCGCCGCTTTGCCCCTCAGAATGACCGGCTTGTACGTCTCTCGCAGGAGCAGCATCAGCAGCACCTCGCACGCGGCCGCGAGCCCCGCGCTGAACCAAACGACGGTCCGCCAGCCCAGGGTCTGGGCGACGGCGCCGCTAATGGCGGGGCCGATGGCGCCGCCCAGCAGCGGGGCGAGCATGCATGCGCTCATGGCGGCGCCGCGCCCCTCCCGCGGGAACATGTCGCCGACGATGGCCGGGTTAAGCACGTTGGAGGCGACGGCGAGGCCCGTAAGGGCGCGCGCGCCGATAAAGAGGTCGGTACGGTGGCACAGCGCGGCCAGGACCGTCGCGGCCACGAAAAGGCAGTTGGCCGCGTTCAGCACGGGCCAGCGGCCGTGCATCTCGGATAGCGGCGCGATCAGCACGGGGCCCGCCGCCTCGCCCAGCTCCCAGATGGTTACGAGGAGCGCCGCGCTGGCGCCCACGGACGACCCGCCGCCGCTGCGGCCGTGGTTGCTCTCCCCGTCGAGGTCGCTGACGATGCGCGACGCAACCGGGACGACGGAAATACAGGTGAACGTCCTGCGGAGGAGGATTTTTTCCGCCGCGATTGTTGCGCGAGATGACGCCATTTGTGTCAGACATTTTGCTCTTTTTTTTTTTAAAGCTCGATCGGACGAATGCAGAAGATACAGGAAGCAGCTTCCTGCAGATACAACATCGAACGAACTTACACGCAAAAGGCTATAAAGGCGAGAAGGCTCACGATGAACCATTTGTAGGCCGACGTCCAATTCAGGGGGTCGTCCGGGTCGACCTTCCTGGGGCCGAAATCCAGGGGCCGCTCCCCCACCAAACCACGCTCCTCTGCTGCGGCATCAGGATTCGTTATCACCGCGTGCCGAGGTCGGCCTACCGCCACATCCCCGAGCAGGGGGTCCGTCTCCTCGAGTAGTGCCGCGTTCATTTTGGCCGACAGGGCGAAGGAAAAGAAAAAAAAAAAAAAAAAGGAAAATGGATCTAATGAAGCTGGACGAGGAGTTTGGAAGGCAAGAGTCGGCGCAACGGAGGGGGTAATATTTAATGACTCGATGGCTCGGGGGGTTGGTTTTGACCATCGAGGTAATCGTGACATCACCATGAGATAGCCACCTGCAGGTCCGCAAAGCGAACACTAAGTCTAGTTACCCCCTGTCCGTTCACCCCCCCTGTCCGCCCACCCAACCAACTCGGATCCCGACCAAACCTAGTGCATTCAACTGCAAATTTCTACCTCAATTTAACTAACCTCGATACAACTGTATATAGATTCCTGATCAGAATCTTCCGCTTTTTCTAATGCTGTATCATTTGCCTCCTCAACTTGCCCCCTTGCCTTTGCAACGCGCCGGATATTCACAAAGGTCTCGTTGGGATCAGGGGCCACCCTCCTTTTTTTGCGGGGCCGCTGTGCCTCCAATTCGGCCTCCAGCCGCCTAATTTTTTGCAGGGCCTCAGCTAATTCGAATTCACGCGCCTCGTAGCCTTTTTGGACTTTCCGGAGGAAAAGTCGGGCCGTGGGGCTTGCCGGAATCCGGGCCTTGAAGGTGCTGATTTGGGAGGCCAATTCTCTAGTCTGTTTGGGAGTTTCCCAAGGCACCTGGGATAGCAAAATAGGGACGTTTGAACGCTGTTTGGCCCTGTTATCCTCTGCAGATTGTTGAATTCCGGCTCGTTAGCTGTTTTGGTTGGAGTTTTCGAGTAAAAGTCGGCTCGATAGGGGTTTTCGGATATTCCGGGGCCAAAGGCCCGATGCCCGCCACCCCGATTTGATTATATAAGGGGTAAGGGCTTGTGATTTTGCAGAGGCATAGCCCTGCAAAAATAAACGTTTTCCCACTACAGTTGAGCAGGTAAATAAAGCCTGGGAGCCGGTTATTTTGCGGTAGGCCTGTTTAAGAGGGCTAAAAACGGATAGATCCAAAGGCTGCAAAACGTGCGAGGAATGAGGGGGTAAATAAAGCAAAAAGACGTTGTTTTGGAAGCAAAGAGACATAAATTCTTTGGTTATATGGGATCCGTGGCCATCTAATATCAAAAGCCGGCGTTCGGGGGTAGGGGGTTGGGTGCGAGGGAGAAAGACTTTTTGCAGCCATTCGATAGCCGTGCGATCCGTAGTCCACCCGCTATCCGTTGCGGTGAATTCCCAGCCTTTGAATTGGCCTAAATCCTCTGGAAACCACTGTTCCTGTACGTATTTTCCTTTAAAAATAATGAGGGGAGGAAGCGAGACCCCAGTGGCCGAGATGCATTCGATAAACGAAGTCCAAGTGCGCGTGCCGGGCTCTTTTCTTTGCAAAAGCCGGGCCTCCGCGAGGCCTAGAACGAGCCCGTTACCCGTTTTGCCCTCCTGGAGGCCCCCCTCGTCGGCGTTGTACGTGTTTTCCGGCTTGATCCCGGCCACCTCCGGGATTTGGAGGTATTCCCACCACTGCCTAATTATTGCAGTAGTAGCCCCTTTAACTCGTGCCGACTCTATGCGCCGGCCTCTTCCGACACGGATCTCCGGATATCTTTGCAAAAAGCGGTTAATCCAGCGCTTCCCAAGGGCCTGTTGGGTGCCCTCCCGGCGTAGGATCTCCTCCGCAAAAAAGCGGACTTCTGCATGCGTTGGAGGGAGGCCTAGGGAGGCCTGTATGCGTATCCAATCTGCCAGGCCCTTCTCCTGGGCCGGCCCTAACCGCTGAAAAGGCTCTTGGGACTGCCGGATAGGTAGGGCGTCTTTTAAACGATCTCGTAAGGTCGACGTTGGTATCCCATAGGTCCGGGCAGCCTTTCGGATAGGAACTTTCGCTTGCACCGCGGCGACGGCTCGTTCGATTTCTTGTTCCGTATACTGTTTCTCTGGCATCTCAGCGTTCGAATGCAGCAAAAAGGAAGGAAAACGGATCAAAATTGATGGAATCCCGTAGAATTGAAGTACGTGCGACGATTCGGGGTCGTGGGACCGCAGGTGGGCGGACAGGGGGGGTGAACGGACAGGGGGTAACTTGACTTAACACCCAGAGTCGGAAGAGGAAGAGTTAAGACATGGCCGAAGAAGGCGAAAAGATGATTTCGTGAGAGCTGCAATTTGTTGTGGAGACTATTTCCCGATGTTTCCGAATTATGAGGCTTTTTAGCCGCACCCCGCACTCCGTTGTTGCGGCTGGTGGGACGAACCCCGGCCCTGGCCCAAAACCTGAGCGGTCCAGCATCATGCCGAGTTCACACAAGTCCAAGGCTCGCAATACTGTTTGGCGTTGTTGTCGGCGCCATCTCATGGCCTTAATCTTTTCGACAGCCCGGTGTTTTCCCTGCCTCAGCTTCAACAGCGTGCGGGTGTTCATTAATCTCTTCCTTCTGTTCCCGGGTAAAGTGTTACGGCATCTCCCGGCAAAGCAGCTGGCCTGTTACGGCTTCTCGCTGCCTCAGCTCTGGGTGTCGGAAATGCACGGACGCACGTGACGGATCTGGGCATGCTGGAGTCTATCAAAATCGGCTGATGGCTTGGTCCGATGTTTCAAAAAAGGCGGCAGGGACGTGAGCGCGGACGCCACAAGAAAGCGGGATCATCGTGATTGGCCACTCTGGGAAGCTTGCGTAACAGCCTCAAGGGTTCCTCCTGCTTGGACCCAGCCGTGGCGTCGACTTGAAATCCCTTCGGCTGGTCATTTCGGGGAGGAGCACGCTACGAGGCGGACGTCGCAGGTTTAGAACTTGTCACGATGGAGAATGGAGACGAATACACTCCCAGATTTATGGTCGTCAAAGACAACCTGCCGATGTCTTGGTTTCCTTCCTTTGCCAGTCTCTCATTTTTCCATCAAATTTTCTGCTTCCGCCACGCGGGTACATAGTCATCGTTTTCTTGTGACTTTGCGAATACATAACTATGCATATTTAATACATGTTGTCTGCTTTTTCTTTTTTTTTCTGCTTTTTCTTTGTTGTCTGCCTTTCTTTCAACTATTGATAACCTTTCGGACAATGCCGCTCGAGGCGAGAGCCGGCCGGGGCCCTTTTTGGCGGCGGCAAGGTAAAGGCAACGGCAACGGCAACGACAACGACAATGGGAAGGGGAAGGAAAAGGGGAACGGGGGCGGAAATGGGAACGGCAACGACAACGGGAATGGGAATGGGAACGGGAATGGGAGAGGTAACGGCCCTGTTGCCACAAGCCCGGAACAACCTAAGGCTACGCAGCCCCCAACACCTCCGTCCGAACCACCCAAAACCAGCATCGAAGCACCTCTCTTGCCATCGCCAAGTCCGACAGGTGTCGTTGTCAAGCCCCAGCCCGCCATGGAATCGGTGCCCCCCGGAACAACAGACGTCCCGGGAACGCCCATGGTAGATGCAGTCACGAGCACACCGACAATGCTCGCCAGCGCAAATGTTCCCAAGAGGGACGGGGACCCGTCGATGACGCCTGCCCCCGTCTCTCCAGCCCACGCTGCAAATGCAGCGAGTTGTTTGGTTATTTCTTGACATTCCCCACCCGCTCCGTTCATCCTTGCACGCCATTTTCTTGGCAATTGGGTAGTATCTTGGCAGTTGGTGGTACTGGAATAATCCGATGCCGGGGGCCCATCACAGCCTATTCTCCTGCAACTTGGCAGCTTGCCTGCTGAACTGGGGTTGGCAGTCTACCTTCTGAGCTAACAGCTCGGTTCCAAAGTACCCTGGATAGCCAAACTCTTTGCTTTCGTCCCTGTATTTGGATCTACGAACCCCAGTATCTATTGGTCGGCTAGGGAGGCTTTGGTTAGTATGTTGCAATAACGAACTGGCAGGCTTTGTGGAGCGCCTGGGAAAGCCACTTGTAGCGTTTGGAAAGCAAATTGTGGCGCTTAGGAAGGAATTTCTAGCCGAAATGCGAACTCTGGTGCCGCCCTGACCCCGAGAGAACTAGGAAAACTTCCATCTCCAAAGTGTAATTTTTCAGGAGCCAATAGGAGATCTACCTGCTTCATTTCCAAAAAGCTCCAACGGCCAACCTGCATCATACTCAGAGCTATCATTATTGCAATGGTCGAGTATCCCCACCTCCTGTCTCCATATGCCCCTTGGCTACCCCATATATCCACCTTGATGCTGGGTTGTCTCTAGCCTGTCTCCATGTCCATCTTGGCATTACTCCACTAGCTCCATTCATCTTTCCAGGGTACCAGAGCTATCTTACGGGTAAAGCACCTCCTGCAAATCTATCCCCAGACGATCCTGGCCGAGCGCCCCAGTCTTGCTAAAGCCCTGATGGACAACCCAGACGCCGACACGGTGCGCGCCTTTTGCGCCCACGATCGCCGCTTCGCCAGCTTTGAGTTTGATGAAATGGAATCGCTCCTCACCGCTGCCTGCGTCTGGCCCCCGGATGATATCAGGCCTGTGCTGGAGGTGCTTCTGGATTACGGAGGTGACATCAACGTCGGCCGGGGCCCTTATGCCGGGGCCCTGTACGCCGCCGTGATTGGCTCGCAGCCTCTAGGCTAGACATTCCAAAAGATCATTCGCTCGGGCGCCTTGATCAACGGCCCTGTTCTCACTGTCGCCATCCAGCGCAAAACGGATCGATGTGCGCCCGAACTGTTGCAGAAGCATGCCCCTCAGCCAACAAAAGACACGTCTGACCCGGTCAGCTTTGCCTAAAAAGAGGGCAACGAGGAAATTGTCGCTTTGGTCGGCGCCTTTGTTCAGTCCAGAGAGGCAGAGGCCAAAGAGAGAGAGGGGAAGGAGCAGAGAGCCCGGCCAAAGAAGTTGGGAAATTTGGAAGTTTAGGAATAGGCAGGCAGCCTGCCAAGAACTCGAGGAAGGTATTCAGCGACTCCATCCTAGTACTTGCCTACACATCTGAGCCTCAGTCTTCTTTGTTCACGCCGGTTCTCCATCTGGTTCCGCCCCCAACGGTAATTACAATTTCAAAAGTCTTTTTGCGTTTAGGTACGCAATATCTCGGTACTTATCCTCGTCGACCAAACCGCTGACCCTCAGCCTCTCCATAAAAGACTTTCCTTCCCGGCTGCTGGCGAAGGGGTAGTCGACGCTGTACAGGATCCTCCGTGTATCCGTCACGTTAAGCAGTGTGTGCATAGGCTCAAGGCTGAAAATGCCCGAAAGCGTCACGTATACGTTCCTCTGATAGACCTCCCGCAGCGTCGGGACGCCCGGAGTCGTAGTGCTGTTGTTGTTGCTCCCAAAGGCGAGAAACTGCTCCACGCGGAAGAGGTAGTACGGCAGCATCTCCCCCATGTGACCCAAGACGACCTGCAGCCGGGGGAAGCGGGCGAAGACGCCGGCCGCGTACATCTTTATGAAGCTGAGTCCCGTGTGTTCGTGCCAGCCCCAGGCCGCGGTCCCCAGGCGGACGGCGGTGTTGTCCGAGTAGGACCCGTTTTCGGTCGCGGCGGCATACAGCCCGGGGCCGATCTCGGCCAGGCTCGGGACCAGGCGCTGCAGGCCGAAGAGCGGGGTGATGGGGTTGTTGACGAAGAGGTCGAGGAGGGCTGGCGAGACCCAGTGCTCCTCGAGCGTGATGAAGGGGACGGCATCGGCCTGGGAGTCAGCGTCGTTGCAACTCCTCTTGCTGCTGGGGAGCGCCGCGCCTAGGGTGGGGAGTGTAGCAAGCAATGAGATGGGGTGGACGGATGCAAAGTGTGTCACCTTCATTTCTGCGGCGACCTTTTTCTATTATTACAGCATCTTTTCTTGGAATTTTGTTTTCACTCTGCTTCGGGATACCTGACCATTTGTACTGATGTCAGGTCGACCTTATATACAAAAGTGAACAGTAGGGGCCTATCCTAGACTAACGGTTTTTTGGTTTTTTGGTTTTTTGCTCAACTTTTTTCTAAAATATATCAACACCAAGGGCAGGATACCAAAAACAAATTAATATAGATGCGGTTTTAAATAATATAAATTCTTTTCATAAGCTTCTTTTTTAATGCAAGGCTTTCAATCCTTAGAAAAATTTTAGCAAAAAACCAAAAAACCAAAAAACCGTTAGTCTAGGACAGGCCCCTATACTTCTCGAGTTGGAATGGTGGTTCACCCAGGCAGAGCGCATTTTTGTTGTTATCCGCGCATCCTTTTGTTTTTTGTTTGAGGTTGGGAGAGGATGTAGTTGGCAAGGCGTTACGCCGCCGGATGGCAGGTTCAGCTGAAAAGGAGACGAGAGCCTAGACCTCTTTCGAGCGCTACCACTGCCGCTCTAAGGGCAGGTTTGGTGGTAAAGGTGTTTTTTGTTTTTTCCATACAAAAGCTATAAACCGACGGTTTTTTCCAAATTTAAATCTGATGTAATTTTTGCAAAACTTGATAAAAATAACTAAATTTTTAACTGTTAATTAGTTCTTTTTTAACCAAACGTTTCAAGCTTTTAAATGCACTTGTTAGTAAAGGGATTTCCAAGCACCAAAAAACTAGCAAAAAACAAAAAATCAAAAAACCATTTACCACCAAACCTGCCCCAAAATGCCGAGGAAGACTAGGCAGACAGACGCCTGGAACAAGATGCGCTGGTCGATCCACGGCCTCAGCAAGTTCGAAGGCCTGGTCGCCGAGCTCTCGGCCCACATCACTAAGCTGAACCAGCTGCTCACCGAGGCCCAGCAGCGCAACGTCGAGGAGGACAACGCCAGGGTCAGCATCGTCGTCGTCGGCAGCGCCGTGGACGCCAATTCCATAGACCTGGTACGGTCGGCCGTCAGCAGCGACCCGGACACTTCGAGACTCCGGTCCGGGATCGAGAGGAAGGCAATATCAACGGACTTGCCGCCGTGGCAGCTCCCTCTGATGCCTGTCGCGGTCCAGACAACGTCTTCTCTGTTGCTATCCGACTTCACCCTTCCGCAGGGCTTCGCTGGACTGCCAAGGTTCCTCACCGTGAGAAGGCGTTCGGGGAGACCTGGTGATGCAGACACGGCATTTCTGTTCGAGAGGAAGGACTCCAAGCAGGACATCCAGCCTGACGACATGCGGAAGCTGACCTACCGCATCCAGCTGCTGGTCATGCTCCTGAGCAAGCCCAAGTCGCCGGCGCTCCTGACCCCTCAAGCGGAGGGGTACATCCAAATGCTAAAATACGGGGGAAAAAACGAAGACGTTAAGGTTACAGAAGATATCCTTTTCCCCTGCTGGACACCCGACACCATAAGGCCCGGCGGGGACGACTTTGATCATGGAAAGGGGTCTTGGCACCTGACAGCCCACTCTCAACTTGTTCGGGACGGGCAATGAGCCGTTTTGGGCGGACGGCCGCAGGGATGCAAGCCTGGGACGGGCGAAATTATGGCGCCCGGGGCAAGGGATTTCGGGGGGAGGTCCTCGTCATTCCCCGTTGTCGAGGAATCGAGCAGGCCGCTTCCGGCGGCGTGAGCGATCGACGATGTCATGGATAACTGCCCATAGCCCCCATAGCCTCAACCCCGCACCTACTCCCCGCCCGAGTGCCTCGGCGCTATTCAGTCTTTAACGCTGCTGTAGCCTAGCGCAACGCATCGGGCTTGGGGGCTGGCATGCAACCTGCTACATGTGGCGATAGTATGTCGTCGGCAAATGGACAGGTTGTCCGCGAGAGGAGGTTGGGGTTTTGGGAGTAGAGGTGATGGGATGACTGCCTCGCTCCCGGCCAGAATGTTCGACCCCTTTCCCCAAGTTTCTGTCATCAGGGCCTGAACTGTGCAAGTATTTAACAAACCATGTCGCCGGCCAGGGCGATAGAGTCGAAACGGTTGGTTTCGCGTTCTCCTGGCAGCAGCAGGTTGCATGGAGTCATGCGGAGCCAATATAATGCACATATTCGCTGGCCCTCCTTCGCCCGTTGTACATAAACCCTATAGCTCTTCGCTCACGCCACAGTATTTAAACCAATTTTGACATGGCGTGGATTGAACAGGCTTGGCAGTCGCAGCCTTCTTCTAGTATGGGCCAGCCTTATGGGGTGGTCAGCAACCCTTGAAAGCGGATGACCATGCGCGTCGGAAGGCCCCCCTTGTAGGCCGATGGTGTGTCGACAAGCAACCACCTCGGGAAATCCATCCAAACCCAAACAGGTAAGTTTAATAAGTCAAAGGCGTAAACACTGTCCCCAGCCAACCAGCGGGGACGGTCCACGAGCAGCGTAATATCCGTATTAGGCCAAAAATGCGGAAACTGGGGCGACACACGCTAATGCTCAAATGCGCATCCGGCAGCGTATGTATAGGATATGCACGCACACAGCCCACTCTCCCAAAGCTGCTGTGTGGCAACCCATCCTGTACGCGAGTGAGGTGAGGCGAATGTACTAGCCTCTCGACGCTCGACAATCCCCGTCATAGCCTTCATGGCTTTGTTGCTGCGGCCTGGATGGATCCTCCAGTCGAAATGCGAAGCTTGTGCCTATACTGAGTACTGAGAATTAAAGAAGACGAGTGGTGCCCCACCTGGCCCGGATACATTCGCCATACTTTGTAGGATTGAAGGATCCATAGACAAATCTTTGCTGTCACATTGCGGCTTGCTTTAATCCCCATTCGTTTTTTGTTTTTGGCTTGCATTTTGGCCGAGCACGAGGGCACGGCTCCCCATTGCGCGCGCAACACCGCTTTGTGCCGCGGCCGTGCGCGCCGGCGGTTATTCGCCCAACCGCCGGTTGCCCGCTTGCCAACAAGGAGCGCCGGGATGCGGCCCGACCTCCGTGTGCCTTTGGGTTTAATTTGCCAGCCGCCTCGATAGCATCACCGTAGCCTAGTGTCAAGCTTAGGTAGCGCTAGCACGCCGTATGCCCCTAGGGAGGCGGGAACTGGTAGATCCCGACTTAACGACGTTAAATATACTCTCTCTCTCTCTCTCTCTCTTTCTTTTGTGCCGCGACCGTTGCTGTTTTCCCGACGAGTCGCGCGCGCGCTCCCCCAGCAAAATCCGCAGCCCCAAAAAACACGCGCGCGTATCTCGTTTACCTCCGCCACTGCTCGTCCCACCTCGAGCACCACACCGCACACACCAGACTCCGGCCTAGCTGCCCCTGTCTTGGTCCTGCCAGTCGACAACCATCCGGCTTTTAAAAGTGTGCTTGCCGGTGCACGCGAGGTCGCTGTCGCTATCTCATCCACGCCGCCGCCATCATGTTTTACTCCGACACCCTCGTCAGCCAGACGGGGCCTTTGGCGCGCGTCTGGCTCGCTGCCAACATGGAGCGCAAACTCTCCAAGGGCCACATCCTGAGCTCGAACCTGAGAAAAAGCGTCGAGGACATTATAAGACCGCTTGATAACGCGCCGCTGGCCCTACGCTTTAGTAGTCAGCTGTTGCTCGGTGTGGTTAGGATTTACAGTCGCAAAGCGCGCTACCTGCTGGACGATTGCAATAAAGCAGTAATTGAAATCAACATGGTAAGGACCAATGAACCCCCTTTGGGCCTATTATATTAACCGCTTAGCAGACCTTCAAACCGACGGTGAATCACGTTCTCCCTATAGGCCAACATGTGCCCAGCCGCGAGGAGCTGATGATTCCTGATCGCATCGCACCACTCGACAACCTGGATCTTTTGCCTGCTCCGCAGCTGGGCCGCAGGGGCCGCATCAGCCACCGCGACATCTACCTGCAGGAGGACTTCAGCCAATTCTTGCAAGAGTACGAGCCCCGAGACGAACTCCAGCTCACAGCCGCCGAGATGGAGGACCTTGATCTGGAGCTGGACTTCGGCATGGACATTGAAATGGGCCGTGAGGCGCCTGCCGCGAGGAGGGTGGAGGACGACCTGATTAGCGAGTTGGCTGCGCCGTCCAAGGACCAGCCCGAACGGGAGCTTTCGCCGGGTCTCGAGTTTGGCGAAGTGCCAGTGTTCGACGGCGACTTTGAGTTCGACCTTGGCGAGCGGGCCCGCATTTCGGAGTCGCCGCTTTCCGACATTGACCCCGAGTTTGCCCGCGAGATCGAGATGGAGTACACCCGCATCGTGGGCGAGGGCGTGTACGAACCCGTCATGGAGGCGCCGCAGAGGGCCAAAAAGCGGCGTCTGCTCGTTGCCGACGCCGAGACGATGCTTACCAGCAATCACATCCGCGAGCAGCAGGTGCATCACGACAACATTTTGAAGCCGCAGTCATTTCTTCCTCGCGAGCCGTACCTCCTCGCTCTCATGGAGATGGAAAAGAACGGTGGCTTCGTAACCAATGTGATGATGGACGCACGCAGTGACTACTGGGCGCCTGAGCTAAAAGGTCTGCTTTCTCTGTCGGCAATCCGCCCTGTGAACGATTTGAAACGCAAAAGGGCCGAGCCGGAGTCGCCACGCCTCGAGATTGGTGGCGAATTGGAACCATTTGCGTTTGAAGGCGACGAGACTGGCATCCAGATCGCACGTGGTGATGAAACCGTGCTCGAGATCCCCGCGGCCGAGGGCTACGAGGCCCCGATGCCCGCCTTCGACGACACCATTGCACCAATCGTGCGCCCGGCGGACACTGGCCCCATCCCGATCGGAACGAAGCACGCCGTGCACATCCTGCGCGACTCTTTCGGCCCCGAAGCCGCCACGGACGAGGAAAAGCGCAAAGCGGCATCGGTCGTTTTCCAGGAGCTCCTCCCTGAAAGCAGGACGACAAAGGCGGACGCAACTAAAATGTTTTTCGAATGCCTTGTTCTTGCCACCAAGGACGCGATCAAAGTCGAGCAACCCGAGGGACAACTAGGCGGCCCGATCCGGGTGCGCCCAAAAAGGGGTCTCTGGGGCGCATGGGCCGAGCGGGAGGCCGGAGGCGAAATGGCCTAATCAGAGGGCGAGGAGCAACAGGAGGAGGCAGCGCCGCAATCGGGCCCGCAGCCGGCTGCAACCAGCGCCTCGATGGTATCTGTCGAAACATAACGGCAGCGCACCATAACTGTATTATTACCTTAAGTTTTTTGTTTTTTTTTTGCACTTTTGCTACAGCATCGAATTTTCTTTCTTTTATACATAATAAACCAGCATGGAAAAGGAGGAGGAAGCTTTTAAGATCAGGCTGGGATTTGGGTTTTTCTGCCTTTTTTGTAACTTTTAAGCCGTTGCTTTTTGTGTTACGCGACCAAAAATTGCTCGAGGTATGACGCAATCTGTTGGCTGTTGGCAACCTACGTGCAACCTATTAAACTGGGGCCACTTCCTATTTTTTTTTTTTTGGTCCGCTGCGCGAGCTACTACGATGTCGGGTTATAAGCCGGTCAGCTCGACTGCTGCATGTAGAATCATCCTCAGGGTGCATGGGTACATAATCCCATCGCTGCGCAGCACCTCAATCTCGGCCCGGGGGGAAATGTGGAGGTGGTGGAGCAAGTCGTGACTGTAGGTTCCAGATTACAAATGACAAACGAAACGGCAAGCTAACGCATGCCAAAAATCTTCCAAGTTATGTCCGCAGCTGGCGCTATCGACTTCTATGCTCCCGAGATCCGATATGATTTACACCATGTGGATCTTTTATATAAATTAGTATGTAGTGTGAATGATATAGAGCTTAAAGCAATACGGTTGGTTAAAGCCCGAGTTACCAGACGATAAGCATGAGCTTTGGGACAGGGAAGCCGACGGTTGGGGGAGTCCCTGGCAAAGGAGGCCCCAAGCAGAATATAGGAAGAAAGGATAAGAAGCGTAAAGAGGGGTAACAAAAAGGAAACAAGTCCAGACCAGTCCGATAAGCTGGCGAGGTAAACCAAAAAAGAAACAAAAAGGGTAACTGTTAATCCACGTAATCTAGCGCGTGCATCCAGAAAGGGCCCACGCCTCGTGGAGCAGCAGGCCTAAGGGCCGTGCACTCCCACGAGCCTACAAAAGGGGATCTTGCGATCCCATTTCTGTAACTAGATTCCTTCTTCATGCATCAGTACAGGCACCTTTTCCAGATCTATAGATCTTTGTTCTTTCTCTTAGGAAATCTCCGAACCTACAGGAGTAACACTCCTACCAACACTAATCAGTGTTGCTTTTTCAAGCAACATAGATGAGCAAGGTAGAGGATTCAACTGTTGATACCTTCTTCTAAAGCGATTGGGTCAATTGGGAGAGTTTAGGAGCAGAGGAATCGGATTCCACTGCTCGGTAGCGCGTCACATACGAGTTAATCAAACAACAAAAGCACCTTCCTAAAGCAGGCGACTGGGCCTATCAGGGCTGTCAGGGCAAGCAAAGTAAACGTTAGCAGTAGAGTAGATTGTTGTTGTAGGAGAGAGGGAGGCCCGGAGGGCCCGGCCTGCACAGAATTGGGATATCCCCAATTCTGTGAGGGGGCCCGCTAGTGGGGCTCGGCCTTATCTGAGATAAGGGCTGCGGGTTTCCAAGAGCCCCGCACCTCCAGCTATCTACAAGGGCCCTACTGGCCGTGACAAGCGTGTTCGTTTATATGGGCGCGCCTTAAAAAATTACATGTGGGCCGATATCGGTGTGGGGGTGCGTGCGAGCAGCAAAAAGGGGGCGTGGCCGGTTAGGGCCTCATTATGAAGTGTTGGTCAGCGATGCAACAGCGACGTAATAAAGCTGCGGGTATAGCCGTGTGATGGGGTTTGAAAATGACCTACATGACGCCAGATTTGTCGAGTACATCCTTCTTCATCCTTTGTACAACATCTGGCCTCGATTTCCACCGTTGAAAGTCCCTGCCGCGCAGCCTCTCCTTGACGAGTGACTGTATATCATTTTTGATATACTTCGCGGCATTCGCAGCAATATCTTCCTTCTTCCAATCCGCCAGCCCGTTTTCGAAACCGACCTCTGGTCTGCTTGTTGCGATGATGGAGACACGGGATGTTTCTTGGGGTGGAAAGTATTCTAGCCAAGTGATCAGTGTTATGGCGCGGTAGCCCCGTTTGGGGCTGTACGCCAAAAGGGAGGCTCCACTCTTTGCACGGGCCCCTCGGCAGGCCGTGCAGAAAGCGGGGCCGGCCTGCCCTACTTGGGAGGAATCGCCCGCGTGGTGCAACGCACAACTTTTTACTTCTGCTTCCAACTCTCGATAGTAGGATCAACCTACGGTATACAGCAGCCTTGCCTCCGTGCCTATTGCGTTGACTCGTGACAATCAGCTCTTTTCGGGCGCTGCATTCGTCAAGTGCATCGAGGACAATGGATATATCCCTATTGCTTGCCTTAACCATCTCTCGGAAGATTTTGGAAATATCATCGGCAGAGAGTGACGTCGAGCCGTGTCGGGTAGACTCAAAGGCGGCCTCGAGGACGGCTCGGCAGGAGTCGACTTGCGTGTATAGTTGAGAAACGAGTAACCGCAGGAGTTGCTCCACGGTCTGCTTCTCGCTGTCTCTGAAGTCAAAAAAAAAGAATAGCGTGACACGAGAGCCTTGCTCCTCCGATCGCAAACCAGTAAGTGTCATAGCCGCCAGAGGGGGTCACGTGATTTGACCCCTCCACACAGATTTTTTATCTAGGGCCCCCCGCCAGGCCAGGCCTCCGGCCTCTGCCCTCCGAATACAGAACCTTTTCACCACCATTCGAGATCCCCCATACTGGCTCTCACAGTAAGGATGTTTGATGTGAGGATGGTTTTTCCACATCCCGAGAGCCCCAGCAGGAGCAAGCAACTGTTTGGATGCGGTTCCCATTTACGAAAAACAGGACCTTAAAAGACCCAAGCTCCAGTCCCTTCCTAATTTTTCTTTTTTGCATCATTAAGGTTAGTGGAAGGATCTGGGGCAGCAAGCCATTGTCTGACGGCGTAAAACTGGCCATTCGATACCAGAGTATCGATACCTTGTTGAGCTTGCTTATCAGAGCACTTGGGAGGTCACAAATGGGCTGATAATCTGTATGGCGGAAAGAGGTTGTATTCGGAAGAGTTGGGGCCGGAGGCCCTGCCTGGGAGGAAATCTCTATCTAGCGGTGCCTAGAGGCCCGTGCGGGTGGGCACGTGACCCCTTGGGTGCCGTGACATTGCTGCACGGTTGCTTTAATTGGAAAATGACATAACATCTAATCAGCTACTAAATTAACTACACGCAGGATAAGGACAAGCTGGCTCGAACATAAAAAAGGATTAACTGGCTTAACTATAGTATTTCCGATGCTCTCTTCGTTTCCTCAACCTCTAATGCTGGAACGAAAGCGAAAAGCTTTTTAGTATAAGCGGCGGCGGTGGCGGAGGCATATCGTTGCCAGCGGTCGTTCTTGTGTGCGTCGGCATAATCGCAAATGCCGCGGATAACAAAACAAAGAAAGCGGTTCATCAACCCGGCCGCCTCCATCTCAATGCAGATGCAGTCATCCCCACCATCACTGGCAATCCGGTCGCGTACAGCGGCGTCTTTGACCAGAGTGTTGCTGGACGCAATGAGGCCGTAATGGATCTCAGGTCCTTTCGTATCTCGCTCATCCCTCTCAACTGCCTGGGCTGGGTCGCGGCCGTTGCAGTCCTAATCCCCGGCATACGCAAAAGTCGACTTGGAGAGGCGGTCGTTTTCGACTCCCTGGAAGCCATAGCCTGGACTGGTCTTGGACTTTGCCATCTTCGGATACTTCATCATTATTTCGAGGATCTCGGGAATTTTCGAATCCTCCATTTCGTGGCTGGCCTGGATTGCAGAAAGAGCATTGAGCAGGACGGTGGGGGGTGCCGCTAGGTATCCTTTCGCTTTCCGGAAGTCACCGGGCTTCGCCTTTATCAGATCGTACTGGAAGACTCCGCCATAAGTGCCGGAAGGCTGGCTCACAACATCTCCTAAGCGGATGTCGCGATCCTGGTCGGGCTTCGCAATGCCTCCTCCAATACCAACCATCAATCCGATTCTGATAGAGGGAAAAGAAGCGAGAAGGTCTGCCGCTGTGCCAGCAGCTGAGGCGGTCCCATATAAGCCCGCAGGAAAAGAAGCGATGCCAATATTGTGCTCTGCCATCCGGCCCCAGGTGTAGGCGTTTTTGTCGTTTGCGTTTCTCTGGAAACCGGTCGGCCGCGCATGCTCCTCATCGAGCATAGCAGTAGCCGCCGCACGCTCGATGGGCAGTGCGGCAATCCAGCCAACTGTGTAGTGGTCGGGGCTGTCGAGGGCCATTTTGGACGAAATCGTGCAGGCGAATAACAACTGAGGTGGCAGGGTAATAGAAGATAACACTTGCGTACGACAAGACAACTAGTAACACAGGTAGCGTGAGGTACGATAGTTGGGCACAGGAGATAGGAAGGACAAGGAGTGTTGGCAAAAGTTGGGGTCAGCCCACTGCTCATATCTGCTGGTTGAGGGGTTTGGTGTTGAGCTGACAGCCAAATGTTCACAAACCCCTCACGACCCACTTGGCAATGCACGTTGATTGTTAATTACTTCAATGTTGTGTGTGGTCGAATGGCCATCGTGTCCACCACACCATCTGGATGGCATGAAGCTAAACCCCTCCATAACGCCAAGCAATAAGCGGATGCAAAATGGGACTGTTGGCAAAAGTGACTTGCGTTAATTCCCCTCCCAGGCGTATTATTTATGTATCGTCGTTTGTGAGGTAATTATTCCTGCGGCCGCTCCTTCAGCCTGCCCTACCCTCTATATCAAGTACACCCCTTTTCGTGCCGCTACATCGACTGTCTTCACGTTCGTCTTCATCTCGTGCGTTACACGTCCCACCCAACATGGCGCCATACGGTCCATCCAATCTCTGCCCTGCGAATTGTTCGAGCAGATTTTCGCCATGCTCGATGTGCAGGATCTCGCGCACCTAAGCAGCACTTGTCTTTACCTCCGAGCCGTCGCGGCACCTCGACTTTTCGAATCAATCGTGCTCACGGATAACGTGCGCGTGGCCGACTCGGCTTGCCTCGCGGCCAGCCGATACGGCGCCTTCGTGCGACACCGCAAAATGGTCGTGAATTTCCTAGGCTGCGCCAACCCTGCTTCCCAAACACCGAAGCCTGTTATGCCGTTGCCAACCCAAACATCGGCGGAATCCCCGCCAGCGCAAAGGCGCTCCTCGGTGGGCTAGAAGGCGCCCTGCCAGCTTTTAAGAGCATCACCGTCGAGTTCCCGGCGCGATACAAATACGCGGGGATGTTGTACGGCGATTGGTAGGAGACAATAAATCCGCAGCTAGTGCCGATGCGCGACAATGTCGCCATCGTCGTGCGTGCCGTAACGACGGCGCTTGCGCACAACACATCCATCAGCTATCTATCCCTCCTCAACTATCCACCACTCAGCCCCTTAAATGAGCACCGCACCTTAACCGATCCCAATAATGCCTGGGAGAGATTTTTAGGACGGCTCGTGGACTTCCGCTTGTCGCTCTTTGGAGATTTCTACCCTCTCCGCCTACCCCAAAACCACGGAGCCGAAGAAATGCTCGCTTCCGTTAACTACTTCACCTTCCTTCAGCAGGTCCAAAACTTCTTCTTCAGTCATATCCGGTCCGTAAGGCGTCTTGCAATTTGCTGCTCCGAGCATGCCCCCTTAGGCGGAATCGACCGGGGAAATACCGACACCAACGCCGACTCCAGCTGCGCCCTCCCACTTAATCCAAACGCGATGCCATTCCTTAAGCATCTGGAAGTAAGTCCGTGCACCCCCTGTTGGCCACCCCGGCAGCCCCACGGCCTCGAATCGTCGCGCGTACTTCAATTCTACGGGATTCGATCAATTTTAATCCGTTTTCCTTCCTTTTTGCTGCATTCGAACGCTGAAATGCCCGAGAAACAGTATACGGAAGAAGGTATCGACCAGGCCGTCGCCGCCGTAAAGGCGGGGGTCCCTATCGCGAGGGCGGCCCGACTTTGGGGTATACCGAGGTCAACCCTACGGCATCGTCTTGAAGGCACCCTGCCTATCCGGCAATCCCAAAAGCCTTTTCAGCGGTTAGGGCCGGCCCTGGAGAAGCCTCTAGCAAATTGGGTGCTTGTTCAGGCCTCCCTAGGCCTCCCTCCAACGCACGCAAAAGTCCGGTTTTTTTGCGGAGAAGATCCTACGCCGGGAGGGCACCCAACCGGCCCTCGGGAAGCGCTGGATTAACTGCTTTTTGCAAAGATATCCCGAAATCCGGGTCGGGAAGGGCCGGCGCATAGAGTCGGCCCGTCTCAAAGGGGCTACTACAGAAGTAATAAAGCGGTGGTGGCAGCGCCTGGAGGTCCCGGAGGTAGCCCGGATCAAGCCGGAACACACGTACAATATGGACGAGGGCGGCCTACAGGAGGGTAAGACGGGCAACAGGCTCGTTTTAGGCCTCGCGGAAGCCCGGCTTTTGCAAAGAAAAAAGCCCGGATCTCGCACTTGGACGAGTTTTCTCGAGTGCGTTTCGGCTACCGGGGTCTCGCTTCCTCCCTTTATTATTTTTAAGGGAAAATACTTGTAGGGGCAGTGGTTTCCAGGAGATAAAAGTCCTTTTAAAAGATAGAAATTTACTGCAACAAAAAACGGGTGGACTTTTGACCGTACTGCGGTAGAATGGCTGCAAAAGGTCTTCCTTCCGTGCACCTAACCCCCTACCCCTAAACCCCGGCTTTTGATCCTAGATGGCCACGGATCCCATATAACCAAAGAGTTCATGTACCTTTGCCTCCGGCACAACGTTTATTTGCTTTATTTACCCCCTCATACCTCGCACGTTTTGCAGCCTTTGGACCTATCCGTATTCAGCCCTTTCCAACACGCCTACCGCAAAATAACCGGCTCCCAGGCTTTATTTACCTGCTCAACTGTGGTAGGAAAACGTCAATTTTTGCAGGCCTATGCCTCTGCAAGATTACAAGCCCTTACCCCTTATATAATAAGGTCGGGGTGGCGGGCATCCGGCCTTTGGCTTCGGAGTATACGCAAACCCCTATCGAGCCGACTTTTACTCGAAAACTCCAACCAAGACAGCCAACGAGCCAGAATTCAACAATCTGCAGAGGATAACAGGGCCAAACAACGTTCAACGGTCCTTTCTTCGCAGTCCCGGGTGTCCTGGGACACTCCCAAACAATCCAGAAAGTTGGCCTCCCAAATCAGGGCTTTAAAGCCCCGGCTTCCGGCAAGCCCCACGGCCCGACTTTTTTTCCGGAAGCTCCAAAAAAGCTACGAGGCGCGTGAATTCGAGTTATCTGAGGCCCCGTAAAAAATTAGGCGGCTGGAGGCCGAATTGGAGGCACGGCGGCCTCGCAAAAAAAGGAGGGTAATGCCGGATCCCAACGAGACCTTTGTGGATATCCGGCGCGTTGCAGAGGCAGGGGGGCAAGTTGAGGAGGCAAATGATACAACATCAGAAAGAGCGGAAGATTCTGATCAGGAATCTATACACAGTTGTATCGAGGTTAGTTAAATTGAGGTAGAAATTTGCAGTTGAATGCACTAGGTTTGGTGTTGATCGGATCTCGTTCAAGGTGGCCAACAGGGGGGGATGGCCAACAGGGGGTGCACGGACTTACACAAGCTACTCCATCGCCTTTTTAAGCTTAAACTTTAGTTTAATAAGCCGAGCTACGTACCCACCACCAAGACGACGAAGCAAGTAAAGACTCTCTCCAGCGAGGAATTTCCCGTCCTTCCAAGGCTCGGTCGATATCAAGTTGGAATTCGCCCACAGGAATACTGGCCTTGACCGTGTACGGCTCGCGCCTCGTCTGCCCAAACAGGATCCTCGCGGCCACTTCGGCACACACACCTGGCCAGCCCAACGTCGGTGCCCGAAGCTTGGCCGGCCGTCGAACAACGCGCCACCTCGCGCATGGCTTCGACGAAGTAGTGCTGGTAGCGTGGAAAAACGTATTGCATGGCAAGCGATTTGGTGTGCAAGACCGTCTAGCATATCGGCAATTCGTAGAGCCGATAACCGGTTCGCGACCGCCAAGATGCCAAGAAAGCACTACCTACTAGCCCGCAAATCCGCGACCGGTGGCGTTCGCTGGCCTTTGTCTTCCTCTTTTCTCTGTCAGCTCTTCATTCTCGCCCATCCCGAGTTTCTCTTTGGCGAGAGTTGTTATACCCATATGCATCCGTCGATGTTTCCCCATCTGGTTGGTCTATTGTCTCCCGTTCACGGGCGCACTTTCCATAGAATGCCGTTTATTAAACACGACTTCCGGGGTGGTGTTCGCGAGATTCGCCACTAGCAGGAGGGCGGAATTCTGGACAGCAGGGCTCGATAACTTCTGAATGCACTGGACGAGCACGTCTCCGTGCCCGACCGACAACGTGTCGATCTTCAGCTACTTGTTGTTCTTGTAGGTCGGCACCATCGCCAGGAGGCTGCTTAGGACCAGGTTCTGCAGGTATCCGAGTTCGGAGCTGACCAGGAGACATTAGCACTCTGAGGTCGACCAACGTCATGGAAAGGCTTTGAAGCAGCTGAGGATGCTCGGCCGGCTTGGACCCTTCGACGAGCTGCTGAACAAAGGAGACCTTATTGAGGGTTGCCTTCAGTACATTTGTGGCCTGAATTGTGATGCCTTTGCTTAGATCCGACGAGCTGCTGCGCCTCCGCTTCGCCACGGGCGAGTCGACGGTAATTTTGGGTAGTTTGGCGCAACAACGGCGGCAGAACGCACTGGCCTCTACATTTGTATCGTGCAGCTCGGCACGACGGCGGCGTGGCAGGCCAGCGTATCCGTCACGCCGGCGCAAGGGCCGCCTCGTCAGCGCCAGCCCCGGGCCATGTCGTGGACCACCCGCGAAGGTTACCTTGGACGCTTGCAAGGCTCCGGCGACACGTTTGTCCAAGCTATGGCTGCGAGAGTCCTGTAGCTGGAGCGCCTGCGCCGACCCCTCGCCCGGACAAAAAGATTTCGAAATGTGCGACATCCCGCCGTCTCTCAAGGTCCAAGGCCTGTTGGTGCGCGAGGACGAGGACGGCAGCCAGGAGGTCGGGTGGGCCGACGACTTCCTCACCGGCGGGCCCCACCAGTCCGTGTATCCGACGTCGCTGATCCGCAGGACCGCGGAGGCGGCCGCCGCCTCGACGAGCCACCACCACCACGCGCACCACCAGCACCCGCAGCGTTTCATCCGCCCTACCGTTTCGGACCGGGCCTCGTTCGAGGCGCAGGCCCGCTTCGTACCCTACGCGGACTGATTGGCCGGCGGCGCCGAATTCTGGCGCGGGGTTCGCGGACCTGACGCGCCTGGGGCTGGCCTTCAAGGACGTGTCGAGTCAGAGGCGGCCGTGGGGACGACCGCGGCGCACATCGGAATGTATAAACGACCTTTTACGGCAAAACGTGGAACGTCGTATCCAAGCCGCGGGCCGAAAACGTGGCCTACACCAACGTCCTCCTAGGCCTGCACCAGGACTTGCTCTACATGAAGGACCCGCCGCGCCTGCAGCTGCTGCACCGCTTCGCCCAACAGCTGCGACGGCGGCGGGTGGCTGTTTAACGACGGCATCCGGGCCGCCGACCAGGTGCGCGCCCGCGACCCGCGCCAGTTCGCCCTCCTGCACGACCGCCACGTCCATTACCGTTACGAAAAAAAAAAACGGCCACTGGCACCAGTGGAGCAGGCCGGTCATAACTCTAAGCCGGGATGGCAGCAGCAGCGCCGTCGATTCCATCGGCTGGGCGCCGTCCTTCCAGGACGACTTCGCGTCACCGAGTGTATCTGGCCCGGACAAGGATGCGGCGGCGGCGGCGGGCGCGGACCGGCTGAAAGACTGGCGGGGCGCGACGCGGGCTTTCAGTGACGCCGCGTGCGCGCCCGAGGGCATGTTCGAATACTAGATGAAGCCGGGCGAATGCGTCATGTTCGACAACACGAGGGTCCTACACGGGCGCCGGCAGTTCAACGTCACGACGGGGAGGCGGTGACTCGAGGGCGCCTACGTCCAAAAGCAGGCCATCCCGAGCAGACCGCCCCAGATGGAAATCGATCCTGGCGCAGTCCTCCTGCTTCAGTCGTCGCTTGGCCATGTCCACAGCGGTTGTCCGGAGTAGCGCCGGGTAATGGTCGCACCAGACCCTCACGCTAAATGTAAAGCATGAGGCGGTGTCCTGTGCGTTTTGGCAGCACAGGATAGGGCTTTCGTCAATCGTGAGAAGAACTTCCAGCTCGGAAACGACTGATAGCTGGGCCATGAAAAACGATGGGGAGGGATGGGGGAGCGCTGAAAGCTGCTTCGTCCAAGCTCTCTCGAGGCTCCTCAGGCAGCTCGGCAACATCCTTCTCGGCATCGTCCTGCTTCGCTTCCAGGAGTTTGCGGGACCCAAACGACGTGTCCAATGTTGCACCGGTGGCTCCCGGCTCTGCGACAGTGTGACGAGGGTAGAGCCAAGCAGGTTTTCTCGCAGCCATCTTCGTCGACATGGTCGTTGATCTTGTAGTTAGGTACCAGCCCAAAGTACAGTATTGTGGAAAAGCCAACCATAGACGTCACGTTCAGGGCCTGCACGCTACGCGGCAGCGCTGCAGGGCCTAAGACCTCGCCGAAGCCCTGACGCCGCGGTGGCTGTGCACCGTCCCCGCCCAGTATCCGTCGCATCTCGGAACATCCAAGAGATGAAGCGCGGCGCAAGAAGCAAGCACCAAATAGTAACTACGGCATTGCGACGCGCGTCGGCCTGACTCCGAACAGGTGGCACCTTCGCTTGAGCGACCGAGGCCTTCCGCGTACCAACCTTTCAGTTAAAGGGGAAGCGAAACTAGAGCAACAATATGCTTGCGACTTCGGGCAACAGCTCCCCCCCCAACCATACTCGCCCAGCGTTCGCCGCTTTCGTGAGCCTCGCTCTTCCGCCCGCTACTTTCCTATCTGGGTATTAGACAAGAATCTGTCATCGGGCTGAATGAAGGGCCAAGATGGCGTCAGGAGGAGTGGGCTTCCGGGGGTTCTGCATTTCTTTAGTAGATCCCGCGGTTGTGTGGCTGGTTCGCATGCCTTTACTGAAGAATCACATCTTTCCTGCCTTAGAAAAGCGAAGGGGTAGTAACTGTTGAAAACGAGGTCCTGAGAGCCAACCTGCAGGTCAGTGATGCGGAGACAAGACCTAGACTTCTATTTGCCGGATATTTATGTTTGACCTCGAGAATCATCTATCTTCTAGTGGCGACTATTCGCCCCTTCATTTATAGCATGGTTTCTTTCCACTAGTAGTAAATCGCCTGCAATGGAGCCTTGGCATCGGCACCCATCTGTTCGGGTAGAGCGGGTAGAGTAACGTGCATCTCGGCCCCTTGAACGGCGCCACCTATGTCAGTTGACCCGAGCCAGCGCTGGACATGCATCAAGAGCGACAGCCCACCGTGTAGAGCTGGCCCTCAAACGGCCGCAGCCTCCCGGGTCCAGTCTCGGCGTCGACGTCCTCGTACGTCGAGGTAACGAGCTTGAGCGGGCGGTCGGCCCACTCCCCGGGGATTTTGGCCTCGGCCGGACCGGGCGTGCAGTTGAGCAGAACTAGAGCGGCCTCTGCACCGCTGCGCTTGACGTACACAAGACAATGGATGACGGCTGCGGGACAAATGTTGGCCACGGTGCGCAAGTTCGCTGGGTTTCAATGCCATATATGGTACGGCATGGGAGCAATGTATGTTGGATTACGTTAGCAGCGCGTGCATCTCCACGCCTCGTGGGCCTGCGGCCCACGGGCCGTGCGCTCCCACGAGCCTACAAAAGGGGATCTTCGATCCCCTTCCTGTAACTAGATTCCTTCCTCATCATGCATCAATACAGACACCTTTTCCAGATCTATAGATCTTTGTTCTTTCCTTTGGGAGATCTCCGAGCCTACAGGAGTAACACTCCTACCAACAATGTATCTAATAAGAGTTGGACCACGCGCGATTAACTTCAATCCGACGACTTGCATTTGCTGTCGGGAAGGAAGAGAGGCGGTGGTCTAGACCTTTGGTTCTCAGGACTCTTCTGGGGGTTGACAGGGGGTTTTGGAGCCTTCTTGCGGGCGAATCGATTCGTTGGAAGGCTTTCGGATCTGCTCCGCTCCTCCGACATTAAGCTCAGTCTCCGCTTCGGGTGGCTGGGGTGGCGTCCAGGCCGGAACGCGTCTTGGCGCTGTGTGTGGCCTTACAGCCGGGAAGTCCCGCGATGTAGGGCTGCATGCGGGCCTGCCTTATCGCCCGTCCTTAGGTTGAGCGTCGCTGAATGTACGAGACGATGCGCAAGCGAGCACCAAAAGAAGCGGTCGCATGTGATGATCTTCCCCTCACTGGGAGCTTGGGAATACGTCATTGATTTTTGGGACGACAAACAAGAACACGCCATGACATCGGCGCCATAATCCCAGGCACGATCACAAGCTTGTCTTTGCTCCTCCCGCATTGGGCAGCCCTGGCAGTCCGAGGGCTTGGCCGTGCAGACGGGCGGGCAGCCGATACCACCAGACCCTACGCAGCTCCTGTTTCAGCTTACCTGTCGGTCGCCTGGAATGGAAAGCTGGGTGGTCAATGGCTTAGCTGGAGATTTGCCCCTCCGCCATCACCTGTCTCCCAGGAGGCGAACACTCGCGAACCCTTCTGCCTGCTAAATCGCAATCCCGCTGGCCGGCCTTCTCCATCGCAAATGTCCCTACGTCGCTCGCCCTCTTCCTATCCCTTCCCCAGCCTATTATAAAGGGCCGTCCTATACCCCCATATGTTTCTTTAAGCCCTCACCCCCACCTCCGTCCTGAAAGCAAGCTTCCTCCAACCAGTTCTGAGCGGCCCATATCTCAACCCGTTGCCAGGCTAACACCAATATCCCTTCTTCGCACCTACTCGAACACCAGCCACGTTATCGTTCCCCACACAACCATGTGTCAAAACGGTTGCTGCTATATCGTTCCCCAGTACCTCCTCCGCGGCATCGTGGAGAGCACCCACGACGATGTCACGCCCGAGATCCGCGAGGCCGCCCAGCGCACCCTCAGCGAAGGCCTCGTCGACCTGAGGGCCAAGCGCGCTGAGATTTTCGCCGCCCTGGCGACCCCGCGTGGCTACCACGCCCACCAGCACGGCCCGCACCGCCACAGCATCGTGCCCGACCTGCTGCTCCAGCAGATCGCCGACAGCGACAAGGTCGACGAGGACACCCGCGCCCGCGCCCGCGCCGACCTCGAGCACATCCGCAGCAAGATCGCCGAGTACCAGGCCGTCCAGGAGGGTTCCGTCGCCCAGGAAACCCTCGGGGCCGTTGCCGAGGGTGGGAAGCAGGGTGGGGAGGTCGCCAAGTTCTACCGCGAGATCTACGACGCCAAGAATGATTCGGACGAGGAGCATCTCCCCGGTCAGGTGGTCCGCATCGAGGGCCAGAAGCCCACCGGCGACGTGGCTGCCGACGACGCGTACGACAACTGCGGGCTCGTCCTGCAGTTCTATAAGGAGAAGTTCAACTGGAACTCGATCGATAACAAGGGCATGCACGTGGTGAGCTCTGTGCACTTTGGTGTCAACTACCAAAACGCCCGTGAGTCTAGACCCCTTTAGAAGAGTTATCACAGTTTGACCCTGAAGTAAGGCGGTGGCTAGAGTGCCAGGTGCTGACTACCATCGACTGCAGTCTGGGACCCGAGAAAGATGCAGATGGTCTACGGCGACGGAGGCAAGTTCCTGTACAACTTTACCAAGTGCATCGACGTTATCGGACACGAAATGACTGTGAGTCTTTCTCTCCGTGACACCATGGCACCATGCAAACCGAGACGGAGAATATACCAAAGGGGAAGCGAGGCGTCTCTGTGCATGTGCAACCATGCCCCCACGCAACTGTGGATGTGCCACCTTGGATGTTGTAAACCAGCCGGCTGACACGTCTGGCGCCGCCACCTTCACCGTCCCACAGCATGCCGTTACGGAGTACACCAGCCCGCTCGACTACCACGGGCAGTCGGGCGCGCTGAACGAGCACATCTCGGACGTGTTCGGCATCATGGTCAAGCAGTTCAAGGAGCAGGAAACCGCCGCCGACGCCGACTGGCTGATCGGCGAAGGCTGCCTTATGCCCGGCGTGAAGGGCGTCGCCCTCCGCAACATGAAGGAGCCTGGCACGGCCTACAATGACCCGCGCTTGGTGAGTACACGTGATCCATAGCCTCCCCAGCTGTCCCTCCACTATAGAGTACTTTTTGGCACCGATTGCTGACCACCGCTTTCGCAACCCCCGCACAACAGGGCAAGGACCCGCAGCCGAACAATATGAGCGGCTTCAAGGAGACCCCCCTGGACAACGGCGGCGTGCACCTCTTCTCGGGCATCCCCAACAGGGCCTTCGCGCTGGCCAGCATCGCGTTTGGCGGCTGCAGCTGGGAGAAGGCGGGCCAGATCTGGTGGGCGGCGATGCTCTCGCGCCGGGTGCCGCCGCGCTGCAACTTCATCCAGTTCGCCGACGTGACGGTCGAGGTGGCCGAGGAGAAGTACGGCAAGGACGCGGCAAAGGTGGTGCGCGTGGCCTGGAACACGGTCGGCGTCGTCAGGAAGCATCATTAACCAAGCCTGGATTTCATTGGATATGTGGTGTTTCGAACAGCTTCTCCATATCTTTGGGCGTTTTTAGGGCAGGACAATTCGGCCGCATCCATCGTAGACGAGATAGCTGAGGGGTATAGTTAACACACTCGAACGGCAGTCTTGGGCGACTTGATTCCAATAGAGGGCTAATTTCGCAAGTAAGGTCGGGGATGCATTAGCCGGCGGTTACGACCGGTGGACCGCACGTAAACAGTTCCACCCGACGCACTAAAACCTAACCATGCAGCGTGATGTGACCGGGTGTACCATACGAGCCAAGCAGTCGAGCCGGCTTTGCCCCAACCGGAAACAGCCTCGATAGGATGTCGGCGCGCATCACACTCGATGACTTCTATCACATGCGGCTTGTGCGTGCTGACTTGGGGGCTGTTTGACACTAAGGGCCTGTCCTAGACTAACGGTTTTTTGGTTTTTTGGTTTTTTGCTAAATTTTTTCTAAAGATTGAAAGCCTTGCATTAAAAAGGAAGCATATGAAAAGGATTCGTATTATTTAAAACCGCATCCATATTAATTTGTTTTTGCTATCCTGCCTTTGGTGTTGATATATTTTAGAAAAAAGTTGAGCAAAAAACCAAAAAACCGAAAAACCGTTAGTCTAGGACAGGCCCTAAAGGTTTTTTTTTGGTTTTTTGACCCCCTAGTCGGTTTTTTGACCTTATTTAAGCTTAATTCTCGACGTGGAGACAACGCCCGGGAGAGCCCTGTGGCCGTTCATGTATATTTGGGCCTGATTTTCGGTGGGTTCCCATCCAGGGCAGACAGGGAACGTCTATCTATAAAAAGCAAAGGGCATAGACGCTCAGAATAGAAGCTATTCCCAAAAATAAAAACGACCTGTGCAACGCCGTGATCCAGGGTCAAAGCAGGCCTGAATAGCCTCACTTTCTGGCGGGTCCAGAGGGTCCCTGGGGCCGGCGGTAGGCTCGTTCGAGAGCCCAGAAGCCAGAGATTCTCGTAGTATATAAGGGGAAGCCTCTGGCCGTTCGGATTCAAGTACAGAACGGGTATCACAGAGACTAATCTACCTTATTTACACTACCTACCAACCCTCCTTTTTACCTACCAACCCTCCTTTTTACCTACCAACCCTCCTTTTTACCTACCAACCCTCCTTTTTACCTACCAACCCTACTTCCGTTACCATGCCTTATCAACTGTCCCTCCGTATCCGGCGCCGGCGCCAGGAACGCGAGGATCGCGCCCTATCTTTGCCCCCCTCGTCTCCCGTGACCTCTGCCGGGGAAGAGGAGGATCCTCCGGCCACCCAGATCACCTTGGGAACCTCGGTAGCCTCGTCGGAGGGCCCGGAGGCCGACAATCCCCCCGACTTTTACGATCCTTTTGACGCCCCGGAGTCGCCCCCTCCCTTATTGCAGCCTCGCAAACGACCCAGGGCACCTCCGTGGGGGACTCCCAGGCCTCCCAGGAGGGCCCTAAACGATCCGATTGGACTGCCGATCAGCTCTTGGCCTTCCTCGAAACCCTCGCGGAGGCCGGCCGGCAGGGGAAAATGAATCCGGCGATCTCTGGCTGGCTCAATAAGTGCCTCAAAGAGGCTGCAGAGGCTTTGGCGGATCAATGGCCCTATATCCGGTGGTCAGAGAGGGTCAAAAACAAGTACAACAGCCTCAGGGCGCAGTATAAGGACTGGCTGGACTTTGGGAAACGGTCAGGGGTTACCGTTGACCCGTTCACGGGGCTATATCTCACCAGCGATCAAGCTTGGGAGGCGTTCCTCTCGATCCGGCCTGCCGCGCGTTGGATGCGCAGAAGGCCTCTTTTCCGCCCGGACCTTCACGAGGCCGCCTTTGCCGGCAATTGGGCAACAGGGGAACATATCGCCACGGTCGCCCAACGCCTAAGGGGCGTCCGGCAGGCCAGGGAAGGCCGCGGAAGACGGCCCTCTGGTAGGGCCGGGCACCTTACGGTAGCGGAGGCCCAACTGCACGTCGGAGATCGTCTTTTGGAGGCTGCACAAACGCTGGCCCGAGCCGGATCAGAGCCTAACTGGGACTCAGCCCCTTCGAGTGCGAGGTCCTCCTTGGCCGGCCGGGCGCCCTGTAGGCGTTGGTTAAGGCACGAGCCCTGGATACAGGCCGCAAAGGAGCTGCGGAAATACCCCTGGGACGACTTGTCGGGCGAGATCAAGCGGAAGTTGATCAGGACCTTTAAAAAGAGGCTCTTCGCGGGCACGCACCCTTTTTGCTCCCGCACTCACTTTGCCCCACTTTTGGCCTGTGCGACCCCTGTGTTTTCCGGTGTCGGAACCAGGCAGTTTTGCCGGGAATTTCAATTTTTCGCCATTTTGGCCCATTGGCAATCGTTTTCCATGCATTATCCGCATAACAAAAACAACCGCCGCCATGAACGAGGTTATCACGATCTCTAGCGACGACGAAGCTACGGGTTCAATCCCCGACGAGGCTACCGAGGCTTCTAAACAATCCCCGACGAGGCTACCGAGACTTCTAAACAATCCCCGACGAGGCTACCGAGGCTTCTAAACAACCCCCGGACCCCCCAACGCACTGGGACGGCCTCCCCTGGACCGCCGAGCCGACCGAAGTCCTTTCGACCCTCTACCCTACCTACGACGCCCTTATGCAGGCCATGAGCGACTATCTTAACCCCCGGGGCATCAAAATAACAACGATCTAGTTAATTTCCGACTCCCAGGGCCTCAAAAAGCTTACTGCCGGGTGCCTTTTCCGGCCACGGCCTAAAGCCCCCCGGGGCCTCCTCCGCACCCGTACTTCCCAGATCTCCGACTGCACCTACGGCTTTATTGTGCAACGCCTCGAGGCCAACGGAGGTTATTAATATTCGGAGGTCAAATCGGAGATTTGCAGCGCAGTCACAGTGGCCAGCAGGGTCACGTTTAGTTGGATTAGGCCCTGACAGGCGCTATAAATAGCGCTGTCGGGGCTTTAAGCTTAGTGGGTGGAACAGGCTTGTATTGCAGTTGAAGGGCGCCAACAATCGCTTCCCTCATATACCCACCGACATTGATCCCGCGGGTTTTCCGCCCAGGGGGCTTCCGGTGCCGCGAGCGATTTTCCGAAAAATTATTATGTATGGGATTTTTAAAAAATCGACCCACGGCTACCAAACCCATCTTCGCGTTGGGCCTCCAATTTTAACTACCGGCGGAAGTATTCGACGGCGAAGCGGAAGGGGGCCGGATGGGCCTCCGTAAAGCCGTTCGGAGTTTCTGCAACTGCACTTTCCACTTGTGCCTCGATAACACTTCGGCGGCTAACGGCTTTTTAAGCACGGCCCCCGACAGCTCACAAGGGGCCTTTAAAGAGGTTTATTACTTTATGGATAAATACCAGGTACACGTCCGTTGGTCCCCGGGCCACACGGGAATCTCCGGAAACGAAGAGGCCGACGCCGAAGCAAAGTTGGGATCCGCTTTGCCGATTCCCCAACATTCCAAACCAACGGTGGCCGGAGTAAAGGCTTTAGCCCGGAAAATGGCCCGGAACGCCTGAAACGCCTGGTTCGAAGACAACCTACTAGACCGGTATAGGGCTATAAGCCTCCCGCCGGCACTACGGCCTGCACCCGAAGCTTTAGGGCAGGTTTGGTGGTAAAGGTGTTTTTTGTTTTTTCCATACTATTTTAAAAAACTGCTTGTTTTTTAGGTTGTGGTCCGTGCCAAAGGCACCCTGGCCCTTGCGAAAATCATTCGAAAGACCTGCCAGAAGTATTTTTTTACTCAGGCCAACGAGTCGCGTTGATACAGCCCCTGGCCACCTTTTTTGCCACCTCGGGTGCCACCTGTTTTGCCACCTCCTGACCGGGGTTTGGCACGACGAATATATAAAGCCGGCCACCCTCCCGCCTTTTAAGAGCTTTTGTCTTAGAAAAATTTCGAGGTCTAAAAAGGGCTAGGAGGGCCAGGAGGGCCAGGGGTGATAGGCACGTGCAGATAGGATCAAATAGGAATAAAGTTTTTTTTTTTTTTTTTGCCACCGTTCGAAATAGGAAATTTCTTTGCAAAATTAATATAGTTAAAAATAGAAAAATCATATAAATAAAGGTACATTTTTTATTGCAAGGTCCCTGGTTATGCTTATTACGGGAGTAACCGCATTAAAAAAACAAGCCAGGGTCAAAAAACAAAAAAACAGCTACCACCAAACATGCCCTTACAGTTGCACCGGAAGGTGTTACAGCGGCTAATAGCCGCACGCACGGGCACGGGGACTTCGACTGGTACCACCGAAAGTTCTAGCACGAAAACGACAACCCGTGCCGGTGCGGAAAAAACAAATCCCCCTCCCACCCTGTATATCGCAGGCTGGCTAAGGCGGCAGAAAATAAATAGCCCACAACGGACCCCTCCCCGGCCTTCGATAGGCCCGGATATTGGAAACGGCTATTGCAAAAGCCTTTCCTTTTTGCTTCGTTCGTTGAAGCTACCAACTACTACACTATCGCTAAGCGGTAGTAACAGGGCCCAAAAGCCCGCACATAACCTATTTTCCTTTTTCCTTTGCACCTTTCACTTTTCCTTTGTACTATTAAGACCAACAGTAGGCTCGTTAGTCCCCCGCACCTCCGGCCGGGCCCAGGGGAGGTCCCGAGGACCCCTCCGCCTAAACCCGGCCTTGCCCCTTTTCCAGCACACCCGCCGGCCGACAGCATCACTACCACTCGCAGCGCTTCACAACGCCCCGGCGTATGCACATACGCCCTACCGCCGATCGCCCGCTCACTAACAAGAAGCGCCGGAATGCGGCCCGACTTCCGTGTACCTACGGGTTTAATCTGTTAGCCGCCTTAATAGCAACATGTAGCCTAGTGTTAAACTTAGGTAGCGCTAGCACGTCATATGCCCCTTGGGAGGCAGGGACTGGTAGATCCCGATTTACTGACGTTAAATATACTCTCTTTCTCTCTCTCTCTCTCTCTCTCTCTCTCTCTCTCTCTCTCTCTCTTTCTCTCACTCTCTCACTCTCCTTTGTTTTCGGCCTCCTTATTATACTCATTAGCTTTGCTATTCGCTGCATCCCGGACAACTGGGTTGCCGCTGCCGGCAACGGGATAAAGCTGCTGGTCTGGCCCGTAAAGCAAACTATGCGCCGAGCACGGGACAAAAAAGCAAAGCGTAAAAAGAAATTAGAAACGCGGCAGCAAAAGCAAAAGCACGTTAACACTTTTAACGCGGCAACACAGCTCGACGAAGCGAGGCAAAGGAGGCGCACGGCGCACTCGCCCTGGGAGGTTAAACGAATGTTTGGCCTTGCGCCGCGGAAGCCAAACAGCCAAACCGAGCCTGACGTGGCTTTCGGGGTGCTAGCCGGCGCGGTAGAAGACGGGCAGCCGCCACCAGAGGGGAGCGTATTAATGGGCGGCGGCGAAGAAGACCTTTTCGATCTTTTCGCCGCTATCTAGGCTGCTAAGAATAACATCGTGGATGGCGCCGTAACTGAATTGGACGTTTATCTCGATACGGCAAAAAATGACCCTGTTTTAATAATGCCAATTGCACGGCAGCTTTAAAGCCTGGATCGCATTTAATATCGACGATTTATATATTTTTAAAAACTGAAGCAAACTGCTGGCAAGTTTTTAAACCCGCGGCGAGGGTAAATTGCTTTTTTATCTGTCTGTTATAGTTTACTTCAGCCAAACGTTTAAAAACTCCAGCTGGAAATCGGGAGCCTTATTCCCGCAGCTGCGTTTTTATAGCGTTTATTTTTTGCTTCAACTCCCTAGATTAAAATCCTTTTAGACGTAACAGCTTGTAAATAAAAATACCGCAACAACAATACCGTTATACGGTACAAAAAACCACGCAGCTAAACTAGAAAAAAAAACAGTATAATTTCAAAACTCTTTAACGATAATGGGCGGGCGTAAGCAGAGAAATCGGCTAAACGCGCCTAATCGCCGGACTGCTAGGGGAGGGAAAGCGGTCCAACCACTGCCCACACACACACAAACAAATAACTAGCCTGCCCTAAAACCCTGTAACTATGACGCAACCTTTAGTAGAAAGTTGGAGTGAGAATGGGAAGCTGGTGGAAACAGAGCGGACTGCGTATCCGAAAAATTGGCGCCACTACAGCTCGCATGCGCGCCCATCGAACAGATTCTAATATACATGTCATTAAGCAGGTATTAATATAGGTATATGGATAAAAGAAAAACTAGATCTATCGGAGCATTTATTACATTCATCGCGCGTATAAAAAAAACGATGCAATTAAAACGAATGCAAAAATTTTCGAAGAAGTCTCTGTTGATCCGCGTAGATCTAGCACGTGCATCCAGGAAGGGCCCACACCTCGTGGAGCAACAGGTCTATGAACCGTGCGCTCCCACGAGCCTACAAAAGGGGGTCTTGCGATCCCCTTCCTGTAACTAGATTCCTTCTTCCTCATGCATTAATACAAACCCTTCTTTTCCAGATCTATAGATCTTTGCTCTTTCTCTTTTGGAAATCTCCGAGCCTACAGGAGTAACACTCCTACCAACAGTCTCCTTTAAAATCTCGTCTTTAAAACATCACACCTGTTGGTAGGAGTGGTACTCCTGTTGGGCTCGGAGATCTCCAAAGAAGGTGAACAATGATCCTTTATATCAGAGGATCAATCTATTCTTGTGCACGAAGAGGAAAGGAATCTATCTGCCAGAGAGGGAGCGGAAGGGAGGCTATATATACACGATCCAGATTACCAAAGGGGCCCTCCCCTGCTCCCAACCTCCGCGGGCTTGCGGGTCCTCGGATCCCGTGATCAGAGATCACGGGACAGGAGGATCCGGCCCTCTCTGAGCTCTGCTGATTGCCTGCACAGGCCAGTGCAATCCAACATTAGCTTTGGGTCCAAACCAGAGAGGGAGAAGTGGATGAGTTTCTGAAAGAGGTCTTTCCATAAAGACTTGTAGTCGGCTTTGAACCCTGCTGCATAGGGATCATCAGAGCTCATGCCAAGCAAGGCATAAACCTTGTCGAGAGGGATGGTAGCCTGGCGAGTGTGGTACATATCCACCAGCTCACCTAGAGTGCGGATATTTAAGGAAAACCTGGCTGGCCGACTAGTGTCCTCACTGTCATGCCGCCGCCGGAAGACTGCGCCTCTTATGGGGTTGGCCATTGGACGGATTAGGGCTTGCAGGTCTGGACGCGTTTCATCGCACAGCTTGAGTACGCTTAAGCCTGAGCAGAACGCATATCCGTCGATTTCTGTAGAACCGCACTTGATCAGGATATGTCGAGCTGCAGCAACTTCCTAAAGGACCTGCATCAACTCTGTCAATAGCGACTTTGCCATATTGTTGACCGTCTACGACTTACCCAGATGCGCTGGAACCATTCCCGTCCAAGCAGAGTGAGGATCATCTTTTGGTCCATTGTGGAATCCACGCGCTGCTCTTCAGCAGCAGCACGAATTACTTCGAGTGCTTGATCTCCGTAGTCCACTTGGTCTCCGTCGGCGGCTGGGTCGTCTTTGTCCGGTTGTCCCTCCTTTCGTGGGTCTACAAGCCACACAATTACTCTACTTGCTTTGGCGTAGATCTTCGCCATACTCAACTTGACGCCCCTTTTCTTTCTCGTCTTCTTGGTTGATGCAAATAGCATCTACCTATAGGATCCTCTCCAGAAAGCGATGCCGAAAATGTGACAGCGCCAGGTGAAGGTTAGCCGTGACACGTAGCTCGTTGCTGCCGTCCATATAGATAGGCCTTTTGTTGTCCTCCGGTCCCCAAACATACGACAATGCCTCGTATGGATGACTGCTTCCGGAGTCCAGCTGTGAGAGTGTAATGAGCTGACATTCTATGCGGGATTTCTCGTCTAAATGGGGCAGAAGCCGGAGTAACCGCACACTGCCTTCCGGTAAAGGAGTGTAGGGAGCCATGATAGCGTGAAGGGTAGAGGCCGGCTAGGAGGGAACGGATGTCCGGGTAATATAAAAAGGCAACCACGCATGACCAAGGAATCGAAATTGATTAAGCAGCGGTGATAATGAAGTTAGTTGAATGCCGCTCAGTGCCCGACGCTAGGCCGGATCGGCGCCGAAAACTCAGTCGCATCGGAACAGCCTCGTTTCTGATTAGCTGTTTACCGGGCACATCCAATACCCTCCCGCAGGGTTTCCCGATCCGCATATCAACCTCTTTCCCTACAAAACCACACCAGAACAGTTCCTCCAGGCCAATCTACATCCAAGAACGGTGCCAAAGGTGGTTGTTCTGACCGCGGTAGAAAACGTCAATACGGCCCAAACCCCAAGAAGCTGCGGCCGGGGCTAAAGACATTATCCCACCGAGGTCCTCCTCGTCAGTCCACTGAGAGCCGTCCCAGGCACGGTGCCACAGGTTATTCTGGTTGCGATAGAAGGTATCGATACGATTGAAGCCCTAAGAAACCGCAGCCGGGCTTGAGGTAAGCACTCCGCCAAGGTCTTCCTCGCAAGTCCACCGGAACGCCGTCCCAGGCGCGATGCCATAAGTGGTTGTTCTGGCCGCGATAGAAGACGTCGATACGGTTCAAGCCCCAGGAAGCTGCTGCTGGACTTGAGGTAAGTACCCCGCCAAGGTCTTCCTCGTCGGTCCACCGATTGCCATCCCAGGCACGGTGCCACAGATGGTTATTCTGGCCGCGATAAAAGGTATCGATACGATTGAAGCCCCAAGAAACCGCGGCTGGGCTTGAGGTGAGCACTCCGCCAAGGTCTTCCTCGCTAGTCCACTTAGCGCCGTCCCAGGCGCGATGCCATAGGTGGTTGTTCTGGCCACTGTAGAAGGCATCTATTCGGTTCAAGCCCCAGGAAGCTGCTGCTGGACTGGAGGTAAGTATCCCACCACGGTCATCCTCGTCAGTCCACTGACTGCCATCCCAGGCACGATGCCACAGGTGGTTATTCTGGCCGCGATGGAAGGTATCGATACGATTGAAGCCCCAAGAAACCGCAGCCGGGCTTGAGGTGAGCACTCCGCCGAGGCCTTCCTCGTTACTCCACTGAATGCCGTTCGAGGAGCATGAGCTTTCTAGTTGTTTGCCGGTTTGTATCAGGGAAGGCACTTACAGCCTACAAACGCCACCGTGGTTAGCACAGCTTGTTTATCTAGATTACGGATTACTTGCCCGTTTGATCAGCTCTGGGCTAGCTGATACTAGGCTAGCGAGGACGGCCAAGAGGGCAATGGGTAATCTCATCTTCAGCATGAGGAGATCGGAAGCAACGGAATTGATAGTAGGGGGTGGGTAATTCGAGTTTCCAATGGAGCGGTGTGGACAACTTGAACCATGCGATTAGACCTTGCTGATGAGGCCGCTCTTATAGTCTTAGACATTTTCCCTTGCATCTAGGACATGTGAATCTATGGCGAGAAGAACGAGGCATGTGATTTTCGGGGTGCAGCAGGAGGCTCGGCCCAACGACTACCCAATTGTAGTGGAGTCTGTCCGCTTGGCGCTGATGCATGCGTTGCGTATTTAGGCCGTGATCGGCAGCCACGACGGTGACCGCCACGGCCGTGGCGGAGGTACGAGCAGTGCTGCAGGGGGGGGTTAGGTACCGGTAGGGATGACCCCCAGTTGGCCACCGCCCGCCAAAAAGCTCAAACTGTGTCAGAAGCGGGGTTTTCGCCGCTGTTTTGGGGGGGAGGGGCATCCAGTCGGCTCTCGATACGACACAACATCATCGACCTGCATCTGCACGTTAAAATTAGCCCAATTTATTACAAAAAAGATGTCTTTTGATTCCCAGGCAACGGAAGTCGACGGCGCCGTTGTTGATACTATTCCCAACTCCCAAACAGACTCCCAGGCGCCAGATTTTGGTGTTGACGATCCCGATAGCCGGCCGGGCGATACCCAGGCCGGCGAGGGCCCTTCCCGCAAGCGGAAACGAGGCGACGGCGGCGAGCCGGTTCGAGTATCTTAATCTAGCGAGAAGACCGCCCGGCTAATCAGCCTTTTCCTCGACTGCCACCGCGAGGGCCTGTTCAAGAGCTCGAAAAAAGTCAATTTCAAAAAGGCCTGGGAGCGCGTGCTGGCGGCGGCGACCGAGGAGTGGCCTGCCTTGAAGCTGTCGACCCAAACGATCGCCAACAAATACGATAACGAACGGAGGAGATATGTCGCCTGGAAGTCATGGGTTAGCCTATCGGGTAATACCTGTGATCCGGAGACGGGCGCTTGCGACGTTGATAGAGAGGACCCCCGGTGGCAGAGCTTTGCGAGCGTGCACGGGATACGGAAAGTCGGATGGATCGCCGCCGGCGTGCCGTTGGGGGACGTGGCCTCGTATTAAGAGCTTTGGGCGGGAGAGACGGCAAAAGGGATTATGATCTGTCGCCCTTCTATTGAAGGGGATGAGCCTGCTGAAGGATCCGCACGCGTTAGTGGCCTGGATCTATTCAATGGGTATATTCCTATAAATGAGGGCGAGGGAGAGGGGGAGGGAGAGGGAAAGGGAGAGGGAGAGGGCGAGGGCGAGGGCGAGGGCGAAGATACTCGCTGGCGGCCAATTACCTCCACGCCTACCCAACGGATGCCCGACCCGTCGATGCCGCCGCCGCCCTCTCGTCGCAAAAGGCCCTCTGCCGAGCAGTTGCACCAAAGGGCAACGGATCCGGATCTAGTAGCGGCCGCGAGGGACGGAGGCGTTGACGTACTGCGCGGCCGAAGGAGGCGTCGGACCTCTAGTTCATCGGAAGGCCGGAGGAGGCGCCGGGTCTCTAGTTCATCGGAAGGGGTCTCGCCGACGAGAAGACTCGAGTCGCCGC
>JNVV01000033.1:79640-109512 GCA_000733355.1 Falciphora oryzae
GAGCGCCGGAATGCGGCCCGACTTCCGTGTGCCTTCGGGTTTAATCTGCTAGCCGCCTTAATAGCAACATGTAGCCTAGTGTTAAGCTTAGGTAGCGCTAGCACGTCATATGCCCCTTGGGAGGCAGGGACTGGTAGATCCCGATATAATGACGTTAAATATACTCTCTCTCTCTCTCTCTCTCTCTCTACTTCATCTAACCCCTGTCAGTCCTCTCTCATCGTGGCGGACACTAAAAACCTTGTTTAGGTGCGGGGTTCCAGCCAAAAACGGTTAGGCCTGTCGAGATAAAATGAAATACCCCTGTCTCTTGGCGTCCGCCACGGTGGTGGCGGACACGACCGTGGCTGCCGATCACGGCCCTAGCGACGCGAAGTGCATTGGCCAGCTGGGCCAATCGCTGTGGCCTCGGCTCGTTGGTGACTGCTGCCCCAACGCTCATGCGTATCGAGCCCCCAAAGTCGACCTCCAAGGCAGAAAATGCGGGCAGGCTTCCGGCACGTGGTGGGGACGCTCTGGGAGGTTTTCGGACGAGCGACTGTGTTTGACGTGGCGAGCGTTGCTTTGAGACGAAGGGATGACGGATGCGGCGGTCTGTCGCGGACTCGGCCGAGCCGTTGGAGCGGTGCGTGATGTGTGGCCGAAAGGGAACAAGGGACTCCCGCTGCCAGGTTCCCCTTGGGGCTACGAGGGAACCCGGCGCTGTTGGTTGGCAGCACCATGAAGTGTGCAACCAATCAGTCGGGCTGGTGCCTAGCAATGCTGGGAACCCCGCACCCTCTTCCCCGCCCCACGGAGTGTCAAACCACTGTTGCCTTGCAGCCTGTCCGACGTTGTCGTGATCCCCATTTTATTGCTGTCCACCGCTCCTTTGGCTCCGTCGCTGTTTCGCCCTATCTCTACCCGCGTGGCCGTGGGGACACTTGCTGCCATATCTGCCCGCTCTCTATCTCCGTTCTCGCCGCGGGTGGAAAGTGTGCTTATCGCCGGCCTCCGCCGCCTTCAACAAGGCTCCAGGACGGTACTGCTTTCTTTAGGCTTATACAATGGCAGCCGCAACGATGAGCGACGACGACAAGGACCAAACGCTCCTCCAGCTCAGCCGGCGCCGTGGCGCGTCCATCGTCTCGCAGCTCGTCGACATAGGCAGCGAAAGCAACCAGAAAGAGCATCTCAAGCTCCTCTCCTTCGTCCGCAGCCTCCAGTGCCTCCAACCAACAAGCTTGAAGCTGCGCCGCCGGTCGATCAACGCCTTCCGCAAGCGGCGGTACGTCGCGCTGTCCTACACGTGGGATGCTTCAGAGCACGAAAACCCGGAACCCCCGGAACCAGAGTGGTACCCCGTCGAGAACCGGGACGGTAAGGGCTTCAAACCCTCATCGGTCCGGAAATGCGTTCTCGACCGCGTCCTTCGCTACATGCGCCACTTCGATGTTGGCCTTCTTTGGATCGATGCCCACTGCAACCCTCAAGACGCGTGCGACTCGGACGCTTGCGTCCGCCACCCCCACTGCGTCGAGAAACGTGACTCTATACAAGCCATGGACCTAGTCTACCGGCTTAGCGAGCACCCGGTGGCGCTGCTGGGCCGGCGGCTAAGGTCGGAATTCGAGTTGCGCCTCCTTGCGCGAATTCTCGCGGGGGACCTTGTCGCCGGCGGCCCCGAATTTCGGCTATCGGCAGCGAAGGACATCGGCCTGGCGAGGAAGGCGCTGTCGCTGCTCGGCGAGATCACGCAGGACAAGTGGTGGTGTCGGGCATGGACGTTCCAGGAGAACTACCGCGGCGGAACGCGGATGCGGCTGTTGATCGGCCACGATAAGTCCCTGGAGTCGCAGAAGCGGCGGCACCCCGCGTTCGGTGAGATGCCGGAGGAGCTGTGCATCTCGTCCGTCGACTTCTCCAAGCAGGCGACGCGTCTGTGCCTGGCGCTCCGTGCGGTGGCGGGGCTGCCACGGCCGGATATCGAGCGGATCGATCGTGTGCTCCGAGCTGCCGGGAGATATGCACTCATACTGCATGGTTCGAACTCCATGACCCCGACGATAATCGCCGACATCGAAGCGCGCGAGCTGTCGAAGCCATGGGATCGACTTGCAATTGTAGCCAACTGCTGTCAGTACCGAATAAGGTTGGACGGCGGAGCACTCAGCCGGCGGCGTCACAGTCTTAGCCTATCAGTTCTGGCCATGTCTCTGCTCAACGGCGAGATCCTCGATAACGGGCATGATAAGATGGCATTAGCAGCCGGGCTTACGGCATCGAAATTCCTTGACGAGCTGATGTTCCGGGCATTCAAGGCGCCTGGAAACGATGCTCGGCCGCTCACGTTCAACAAAGGCTGCCGGCTGATCAACGTGGAATTAACGGCGGACGGCATCGCGACGAGCGGCCATCTATGGAAGCTAGGCCGCATTATCGATACCGCAGGGTTCCGGAGGGAGTTGCCTCGAATCGACGAACCAAAAGGTCATTTGACATTGCGTCAGCGGAAGGCCTTGCTGCAGCTCGTCTTTCACCTAAACGACTTGCGGTACCGTCGGCTAGCCAGCCGGATCGACGATTACCTAGTCACCGACGCCCGCGCGGGGGAAAGTTACAGTGCCTTCACCGACCTGTACCTCCACCGCATGGCCACGGAGCTGGCGGAAGCGATCCTGGCGCGCCGGAAGCTAAGGCTAGGTAGCATCTGGGACAAGCGGCGGTCGGCGCCGTACCGTGCCATCTTTATATGGTCAGGACAGGAAGGCAACGGGCCGTATCCGCTGCCTTCGGCTTTCGTCTTTACGTCGGTAAGGCCGGGCAATTTTGGCTCGTATGCATACGACGCCAACGATATCGACTGTTACGCCTCGCTCGTGGTCGATACCGAGGGCCCCTTCGGAGGCGGCGGCGGCGTACAGCGGCTCCACGTCCGCAATTGGCTGCTCGGCATGTGCTTTTTCGAAGGTTGTCGGCGCACCAGGGTAGTGTTTCCTTGGCCGGAATCGCTGGAGGCAGTTGGACCATAGCCGTCCCGAACTACGACCCCTATTCAGTTCTAACAGGCCTGTCGCCATGTTACCCCTTATGGAAGCAACCCTCGAGTAAACAAGCGCTTGCCGTCACACCTGTTAGATCCGTCGCAGCATATGCCGCCCCGGAGACCGGCCTGGGCTGCGAGTCTGCGCCAGGCCAGTCGACCGGCGAGCGAGACTCGCGCGAGCACACCGGCTGCCGAGGGGTTCCTCATTTTTCCCGTAGAGCCCATCCTACGAGCTCTGCTCCCCCTTGGGTCGATGATCGTGGCCGAGATGGTGGTGCTCGTTCAAACGGCCACCCCCTGAAACCACGTGCTGCTGTGCCATGACTCCTGCACACTCAACTGCTGCTGTTGGTGTCCCATAAGCCGATACCAATGGTGCGCATTGAGCCATAGTCACTTGTCTTGCTGCGGTTATTTCTCGCTGCAGCCATTTATGCTGCCGCCGTTTTATGCCGTAATGATTTCTTGCCACGGCTATTTCTCGCCGCAGCTGTTTTGTGTTGCTGCTATTTTTCGCTGCAGCATTTTATGCAGCGACTTGCCGTCCGTGCAGCCCTTTGCCAGTCACGCTCCCTCAGACATTGAGTTGCAGTTCAAAAACGCACAGACAAACCATGAGCACCAATGTGGAGCGGGGTCGGGGCGCCCTCTCAGCCACGAGCTGGATCGCTTGTCTGAACAGGTGTAGAAAGTCCTCGAGGATATGAGGGGCGTGCCCCTCGAGAAAGTTGAGGAAAAGGAGGTTTAGGTACGTCGGCGCCTAGAGGGGTCGGCTGCCAGGGGACTCGAAAGAAGTCACGGCCAAGTGGCCAGGGATGTTGAGGCAGGGCGCGATCGCAGGAGATGGAAAGGGAGGGGCAGATAGTGGACGTGATATCGGGTCGTCACTAGAATGTCGCGATCCCCTCAACCAAAAGCGTCCCTTGCAGCCAAGTTTCTAAACTACCCCGAGACGCGAGATGCTGGCTCCAGGGGTCTGATCCGCCGATTTGGTTCGAGAACAGAGGCAGTATCGAATGCCGAGTGAGTGGGAACTGACCGCGAGGGTCGCCGAACGGGGCCAGGTCGAATGTGGGCCAGGGCGACACGCAGCATGCCTAAAGGCACTTGGCGGCCAAGATGCAGGAGACACTGCTTGCGGTATGCAGCCCCAGTGCATCCGTCCGGGCGGGGGAGGGACCGGCAGCGCCTGCAATGGCAAATGCGATGCCCCCTGCCCCGAGTTGCGGCACTACTGTGGGACGCGTTTGGAAGATGATGGCGAGCCAAGTTCAAAGTAGCGCCCATGCATTCACGCGCCGTAACGCACACATACAAAGGCGCATGCAATTTCTAGTTTTCGCCAAGGTTAGCTAGCGCCTGCCCTTTGCCGGCCGTCTCGGGGTGATGATGGTCAGCTACGCCGACGGCAGGGCGCGAGTGCCTGGGTCGCTTCCGACCGCACTGGTCGGCGAGGGGAGCATCCGCGTCGAGGAGAACGACGTCCTGCACCTGTGCGTCGTCGCGGCTCACAGGAATGGCAACAAGTACCTAAGAGACCATCTTCGGGTGCCCAAGTTGGCATCCGGGCCGTTTCCGGCCAACTGTATACATTTTCTCTCGCCTATTTTCCGCTCTCGCCCGTCGCCATGGCCAACTGCCGGCCCGCGCAGGTTGGCGACGCGTTTGGCCCGTCGTGGTCGACGCACCGGTTTCCGTCTTAACGTTACCCCGCCGCGGGGGCTGCGTGATACCGAGCATGTCGAGCCGCACCGGGACGGCGGGATTTCCACCGGTTTAAATAGCGGCGGCCGAAGATGCGTTTGCGCGAAACGGAATACGTTCGGGTATGGGTGATGATTTGCCGACTAACGGGGGATGTGGTTCGAACCGCGATACTCTATCCAGCCGTTATGGCTTCCGAATGGCTGGCGGCGCAGCGGTCGCCCGCTAGCTCTCTGTTGGATAAGTCGCTTAGGCGCAGTCTGTTGATGATACCCGACCCGTTGGCGACCCCCCCCGACCTCTCGGTCTTTGCCCTCACCCTCGCCCTCTGTATAATCGGTAGGTACAGCTTGGCACACGCGCCCGTTACGGCGAGTCTTGACAATGTCCGTCTCCGGTGCTCGGCGCTCCTATCGGTGTCTCAACCTCGGGCTGCTGGCATTCGATGCCGCCCAGCAGCGGCGTCGACTCGTCCGACGCAACGGTCCCCACGCCCCTTCCCACCTCCCGAGTGCGCCACCCCCGCGCGCAGCCGCAGGTCCGTCCCTGCTCGAGGTCGTCGTCGTAGCCGTCGTCGTCGTCCCCGCCATTCGCCCCGCCGCAAAAGGAGCAGCAGCGCTTGGCAAGGACGACGCAAAGGCCCTCGCGCGCGAGCACCGGCCACCTGCGGCGTATTCTGCAGGCCAGGTCGAGGGCGACGAGGTAACCGCCCGGATAGATGCCGAACACCCTCACGGGGGCGTCGAAAAGCACCAGCAGGAACCAGACGCTGATGATGGCGACGTAGCCCCTCGCGCCCAGCAGCGGCGCTTGGAGGCCGTCCTGCTGGCTCTGCGTCGCCCCTGCGCCGCCGCCGTCGCTCGTGGTGTAAGCGGCGTCGACTGCGGGCTCGGATTAAGGGTCGGCTGTTCCGTGGGCGGTCATGGCTGCGACGGCGTCGCCAAAAGCTGACCGCTGGAGTCTGCCGACTTTGCTGTTCAATGATGATCTAATCCTTCGGATGCGGCGACCCACTCGAATTCATAACACCAGAGCCAGCGAGTTGCAAGGGAAATTGATAATAAAATGCGCCGTGGTTTAAGGCCAAAGAATCCGAACCTGCACGGAGCCTCACCCAGTGTGCCCAATAATGCAGGCCAGCCGAAGTGAAGCAAATCACAAAGCAAACTGCAGCGCTAGTGTCCGAGGCTATCGGCACATGATGCGCTCCGGGTAGCCCACTTGGAAACTGGGAAACGCACGATTGCAGCGGCTGCCAACTCGAGTCCCAAATAACACGTGCTACCAGGACCGAAAACGGATTCCATCCTCGACAAGGCGTAGCTAGGCCACCGATTCTCCGCCGACACCATCCTCACCTCGGTCTGTCGGCGGGATCCTGCTGCGTCCGAAACGGCACGGTACTTCCACTTCGTCGGCATACCGCCCGACACCATCTTTCTATCACCCACGGGCGAGGAAGCGGCCGTAAGTTGGTGGCTGGTGGCTGTGGCTGGTGCAGGTGGGGCTGTGGCTACGGCCTGCACTTCCATAAGGCCGAGCGCCTGGAATGGCGCCGAGGTCCAATTCCGAAACGACGCAAAATATAACGTCTCGAAAAAGGGAAGCGACGGACGCGGCCGTCGACGAGCATCCACCGATGGCACGCCTGCTCAGCGCGGACGCGGTCCTGATAGGACATCTCTCCTCCTACACCATCGCCAAAGAGCTGCACAGGGCGGCCGACCAAAGCGCCGTGTACCTCGCCAGGCAAGTCCCCGTCTCGCCTCGCTGCTCGAGGCATCTCTAACCATCCCGGGCGCAGGAACCGGAGCGGCGAAAAGTGCATCGCCAAAAGCACCAGAGGCCACTGGCGCCTGCGGAACGAAGCTGACGTCCTCAACTGCTACCAATCCGAAACCCCCTTCCTCCGCCCGCTAATCGACGAGATCCACGAGCCGGCCGACCCTCCCTCCATCGTTTTACAATATTTGGGCAGCGACCGCCTAACCGAATCAAATAAAAAGAGTTATCGCGCCCTGAAATTAAGCAAGTAGCCCGGTGCGTTCGGGGCATTTTATCTCGTACGAATGCAGCCGCACTTTCTGCCGTTAAGGAACGCCTAGGGTGTTGGCCTTCATGTTGCCGCGCACGACTTCATAAGCCGGCTTAAGCCGTCCCGGAAGGGTTGCAACTCGTAACGACCTCTCTCGCGACCCGTTTTAGCCACCCGGCACTGGCCGGCCGTTCTCTATTCCACGAAAACCATCCAGATAGCCCTGATTCTAGCGACCTGGTGCTCTCGCATCGTCGCTCGGCCGCCCAACTAACGTGGCGCTGAGCTGCGCGACATGAGTGGGACCTGGCCCTTTCCTCGTTGGGAATTGAAACAAATTGAGAACCAGGAGTTTGCAAGACCCTGCGACAGCGCTGGTCCACGCTCCCCCGCAGAATGTGGGGTGGCTCTGCTCGATTGGCTGTAGTGGGGCCGCGTGGGGTGGCGGAGTTTGTGCAACGCTGCAACGCTCAAGTTAATAAGGCTACGGCGGGTAAACTCCTTGGCAATGTACCCCACAGCCGACGCTTTTAGTAGGCATCGCTACAACCCACCCCGGAAAAAGAAGCAAGCCGTTACCTCTGCCCCTCCCAAAGTTAAAAGTTGCTTTAAATAGCAAGTCCGTATCCCCGTTTGCGTCGGCAGTTAGGCACTTACACGCCCGCTTGATCGCACATTCCTAGCCCACTTCGGCCCGGCCGAAATGCAGCCTGCGCGGGGCTAGGAGCCGTTCCTGCAGCGCCCAGCCGCGCTTGTCGAGCGCACTTTGCCTAAAAGAGGGCCTTCCCCCCGCGGCATGTGTATATGACGCTGCATCCTTGCATCCTCGCCTTGACCAGAAAAAGGAGGATGCTGGTGGTTGACAGCCGCCATTGTCTTCCGGGCTCCAAAAAAGCCGCGGCAGCCGTAGTTATTTTAAGATTTTAAACAATCCCAACTGCGTCAGCCTCGGTTTTATCAAATAAGGGACATCTATTGCGATGAAACGAGGATATTAATAAGCTAACCTTGCACTCGGAACTTGGGCAAAACAGTCCGCAGAAACGTAGAAGCTGTTATTTATCTTTGCGTCCTTATTTTTTTCGCTTCCTCTTTTCTGCGAAAATTTACACGACCGTTGCAGCCAATTTCTAAACCAGGCTGGCCGTTATTGGTTCCCGAGACGGATATTTTGTTGTTATTGTGGTCAAGTGCTTCCCGGGCAATTTGGTTAGTAGGAGAGAGTATATTTAACGTCATTATATCGGGATCTACCAGTCCCTGCCTCCCAAGGGGCATATGACGTGCTAGCGCTACCTAAGCTTAACACTAGGCTACATGTTGCTATTGAGGCGGCTAGCAGATTAAACCCGTAGGCACACGGAAGTCGGGCCGCATTCCGGCGCTCCTTGTTAGTGAGCGGGCGATCGGCGGTGGGGCGTATGTGTGTACGCCGGGGCGTTGTAAAGCGCTGCGAGTGGTAGTGGTGCTGTCGGCCGGCGGGTGTGCCGGAAAAGGGGCAAGGCCGGGTTGGGCGGGGGGGTCCTCGGGACCTCCCCTGGGCCCGGCCGGAGGTGCGGGGGACTAACGAGCCTACTGTTGGTCCTAATAGTACAAAGGAAAAGTGAAAAGTGTAGAGGAAAAAGGAAAAGGTTACAAACGGCCTTAACGGGCCCTATTGTTACCGTCCAGCGATAGTATAGTAGTTAGTAGCTTCGACGAACGAAGCAAAAAGGGAGGGCTTTTGGAGAAGCCGTTTCCAATATCCCGGCCTGTCGGAGGCCGGGGAAGGGTCCGTTTTAGGCCATTTGTTTTCTGCCGCCCTAGCCAACCTGCAAAATACAGGGTGGGAGGGGGACTTGTTTTTTCCGCAGCGGCACGGGTTATCGTTTTCGTGCTGGTACTTTCGGTAGTACCAGTCGAAATCCCCGTGGCCGGTGCGTGCGGCTATTAGCCGTTGTAGTACCTTCCGGTGCAGTTGCAACGCGTCGGGCGTATGTTGTGGCGCCGGCGGGAGGCCTATAGCCCTGTACCGTTCCGGAAGGTTGTTATCGAACCACTCGTTACGGGCGTCCCGGGCCATTTTCTGGGCTAAAGCTTTTACTCCGGCCACCGTTGGTTTGGTGTAACAAGGGGTCAAAGACGGCTTGGAGAAAGAATCTCTAGATTGCAGATAATCTTTCTATGGGCTCAAGAGATGCTTGAGGAAGAAGGAATCTCTCGTGGAAGACATAGGAGATGGCAGGGTTTATATAGACCCTTTGTGATCCGTGCGAAGTATCGAGTACATGATTCACACTGCCTTCCAACCTTCACCGCTTGGCCTTGGGGCCGTTGACCGCCTATGCGGGTCTCCGAACCTCCGTAAGGCCGACTCGTGATGCCGACTAGTTAGGTCCACGGGTTCTTCCGTGTGACATTTGGAGTGTTGGGGTATCGGCAAAGCCGATCCCAACTTTGTTTCGGCGTCGGCCTTTTCGTTTCCGGGGATTCCAGTGTGGCCCGGGGACCAACGGACGTGTACCCGGTGTTTGTCTATAAAGTAATGGACCTTTTTAAAGGCCCCTTGTAAGCTGTCGGGGGCCGTGCTTAAAAAGCCGTTAGCCGCCGAGGTGTTATCGAGGCACAAGTGAAAAGTGCAGTTGCGGAAGCTCCGAACGGCTTTACGGAGGCCCATCCGGCCCCCTTCCGCTTCGCCGTCGAACACTTCCGCCGGGTGCGCTAGCCGGCCGTGCCCGGAAAGTTTGCGTTGGCCGGCTTGGTGGATTACCCAGCCGTATCCAACTGCCCCGTTTTCCGCTTTGGACCCGTCGCTATATACTATAACGTCGGTAGGGGGGAGGGTGCGAAGCTACGCTATAAATGCTTTAGCGGCTGCTTGTTTTTCTTGTGTGGCCACCGTAAGCCCCGTATATTTATAAGGGAGGTAAACCGGGCGGGTGCACGCCGGAAGGAGTCCGGCCGTCCTTTGCAGCGAAGTCGTAAGCCTGCCGGGCAGGCCTGCCCTAGGCCCCCGGGCATTGAAAATCGGCTTGGCCGCTGCGGCCAGGGGGTGATCCTCCGGAACCGTCTTTATGCGGGCCGCAAAACGGAGGCGGGCTTGTTCCAAAAGCACTTCAGCGCCAGGAATGCCGGATTCGTAATGCAAAGCGTTTATCGGTATGGTTTTCCAAGCTGGTACCACTGCCCGGAGGAACGTTTGTAGGGCTTTATCAACCCGTTCGATTAAATGGCCTTACCGGGTACTTCGCTATTATGCCGGTTTATACGGGTGTGGTTTGGTTTTGCCCCTATACCACATTTCGGCCCCGTATAAAGCCGTAAGGATTATAACCGTTGTAACGGCTTTATGTACCGAATGTGCCGGTATCCCCCCTTGTTGGTAGGAGTATGTACTCCTGTGGGCTCGGAGATCTCCAAAACAGGGTGAACAATGATCCCTTATATCAAAGGAATTATAATCTATTGTGCACGAAGAGGAAAGGAACCTATCTGCCAGAGAGGGAGCAGAAGGGAGGCTATATATATACACGATCCTGATCACCAAAGGGGCCTTCCCCTGCTCCCAGCCTCCGCAGGCTTGCGGGTCCTCGGATCCCGTGATCTCTAATCACGGGACCGGAGGATCCGACTCTCTCTGGGCTCTGCCGATTGCCTGCACAGGCCAGTGCAATCCAACACCGGCAACTCTTTCTTTTGTACAGGCAATTGGGAGATCCTTTCACGTAACAAATCCCGTAATCCAAACTCTATTGGATCTTGTAAGGTAAATAACAAAGGGAATCTCCGGACCAAGTAGTCCGGATCAGGAAAAGAGTGAATAGCCGCTCTCAAAGCGGCTCGTCGCTCTCAATAGCGACAATAGGAACGATAACGTGATAGGGTCCACCGGACTTGGCTTGCGGTGCGCGGGCAGAGCGGTAGGTGGTGCAATCAAAAAGCACAATAGCAGTAAATAACCTCAACGGGCTATTCAGGTTGTGACTCAATGCGGGACAATAGGAACGCAGATTAAGGACTCTCTGCAGGCCGGGTCCAGGCTTTATAAAAAGCCTTCCTTTCGGCCCTTGAGAGGTCGGGCAACTTGATTTAGTAAACCTCGTTAATCTAAATCGTCCGCCTGTGTTGCCCTCTGTTTGCAACATCTCTACCTGCAGTATCTTTACCCGCTCTATTCGATCAGTCTTCTGTTAGTTAACCTCTCGATCGCTCTCGTCACCATGGGCAACAAAAAGGGCAGCACCCAGTCTAGCGCGGTCGCTAAAAAGGCTCGGAAGCCTCGATCTGTCGCGCGCAGCGGTGGCAGATCCTCAAAGCGGCTCCAAGGCCTTGCCGCTGAGGCTTTCGATCTTGCGATGGCCATTCCTGCACCTCCGGTCGCGCCTGCGCCCGCGGCTGCCGACGCCGCTGTTAATCAGTTCCTCGACCCGTTCGATGATAATTTCGATCTCGAGAACGCCGATTTTGCGCCTGCTCCGTCGGACAAAAAGAAGAAGGCGGCCATCAAGATCGTCAGGCCTGCTGTTAGTGGCAAAACGGTTTCTGCACCGGGTCCGCGCGGTGGAAAGGGCGCCCTACGCGCTGTCCTTTGCCTGGGTTGCCTAAAGTCCGCTTTCGCCGGCAAGATGAAGGAGGGCGATGGTTGTCGGGATACAGTCCCGGTTAAAAAGCGTTGTTGGTTGTGCGCGTCGGGCCACACCTGTTAGCCCATGTGAGCATTTCGATTTTCCTTTATTTTTTTTAAAGCTTATTTTAACTATCCTCCAATCCTTCGATCGCGCTGCGTCCGGCGCTTAAATTTATAGTGGAATGGGGTCGCGATAACCGCGACAAAAAGGTAAATTTGTTCTCCCAATTTAATGCTTTAGGTACGCTTGCTAATGTATGTTCTGTAATTTTTAAACCCTTAACAAATAGCGTATTGCTACTAAATGCATGCTGTAGCTGGCGGCTAAGGATAGAGAGGGTTAGAAGGATGCTAATGCCGACCTCTTGATGATGTCGCGATTAGAGCGGAAAGCGGCGGGCCGCGCGGCCGCTTTAAGAATGTACGAAGCTGCCTGGCTAAGGGATGGCAAAGATAACGAGGAGGAGGAGTAAAGGGGAGTTTAACGGGATATTTGGAAAAGTCTGGTTGTGAAATCGTTTGTTATTTCGGCATGGTCGTTTATTGCTTTTTTAATTTAAGCATTTTTGTTTTGTCGATTTTTGCGTTGTTTTTAGGGATTTTGGCGTTTTGGTACCATGGAAAACGATTTTATATGCATTCCTTAGCTTTTTTTTATTTGTAATCCCGCTTTACCTATTTTTCCATTTTTACGGTAGTTAAATTGCTGCTTATAAGGTCCTTTAAAGCCTTGTTTGGCAGCTTTTTTATTAAAGCGTCGGCCGGGTTATTTGCCCTTGCGATCCATTTAATCTCGTCGATCTCGCGCGCTTCGTAGGACTCGCGGAAAGCTATAATATCTATTATAAAGCGTTTTTCCGTAATAGTCCCAAGCTGAACAAAATATTGGTAAAGCGAAAAGCTATTGGTGCAAATAATCAATTTGCAGAGGGGGAAATCCAGCTTTTCACAAATCGTTGCGAGCGTTGTTTTTAGGACATAGCTAATATCGAAGCCGCTAACTATGCCGTAAATCTCGCTCGCTAAAACGCTCTTTATAACCTTTTTGCATTTTACGGAGCTCCAATGCAGGATGTTGCCGGTAACCCGGAAGCTGTTTTCCTGCTTTATAGCTCCTTCGTTGCTTAAAACGATCACAAAGCCGATTTGTAAATTAAGGTCCTTGTTATTGGCGAAAAACCCGTCCATAAACATATACAAACTAGCTGTTTGCAAATTTAACTGCACGTAGTTTAAACCTTTATTTGCGTTATCGATTTGCCATTAGATCCTTTTGTTAAGCTTAAACACGTTTGTGTTTATAGGATTTTTGGCTTGTGCAGCTACAAAATAGTCGAAAGCGGCTTTTGGCTAGCATATTAAACTTATATATGCCCCTCGTACGCGCTGTACGACGTACTGCTATTAGGTATCGTCTAATCCAACAGTTACTAGCTCCAAACAATCTGCCTATCTTTTTTGCTACATAATAACAGCGTTTTGTCTAACTAAAATCTTGCACCCGTTAAAGTTGCCTTCGTTTCCGGGGTGCAGGATCGATTTCGGTTTCGCTTTAAACCCGGCTTCCTAAAGCGCTATTTCCTCCCTTTGCATAAACTCGGCATTGCCTAGGTTCAAAATGTCGTCGGTCTGCATACCAACTATTCCAAAGCTTTAGCCGATTTTTAAAACAAGCAAATACGGATCATACTCCGAAATGGAACAATCCAATCGTTTTTTATAGTGCCTCTAGTACGTAACGAACCAATGTAGCCCTGCCTCGGCCAATCCGTAAAGCGGTTTGATTAGTTGAAAGGCAGTGCCTTCCGGGTATCGGTATTCCAATTCCTTAGGGAAGCGCAAAATAACCTCCTTTTGTAGCTTTATCTTGGATTGGGTGTACGTTTGGCTAATATCTTTAATTATTAGCATAAAACCTCGCTTTTTAAAGGACGGGCTAAGCGCGAGGATTAAGCGTTAGCTGCATCGCATAATCGTTAGGGACTGGGTAAAAAAGCTTTTCTTTTCCCAATCGCTATATCCTTGCACCACAAATCTTAACTTCTTATAAGGGATCGAGTTAATGCCTTTAACTTTTTTAATAAAGCGGGACCTAAAAACTTTCGCGCTGCCAATGCCGCTTAATCTAATCGGTTTAATCACTCCGGCGGCGAGGAGTGCCTTAATTTCAAACTAATCGAACTCCTTAAATAGGCGTCCGGGAGCTTTAATTTTGCCCTCCTATCGGTATTAAAGCGCTAGGCGTAGGGATTCCTTCTTTTTTGGGGCTAGGAATACCGTTGCTGTTTAGCGCGGGGGTCGTCCTCGTCGTTTAGGGGCTGGTGCCTCGGGTGCCGTTAGTGCTGGTACCTTTTAGGCAGGTGCCCTCCGTAATCTACCGGGCTTGGCGGGTGCGGGTACGGATACAACTTCGATTTCGGAAAGGGCTTCGCTATCGCTAAACGCGCTTACCGTCACCGTTTTCGTAATCTTTAGCGGTTTCCCTTTCCGTTTTGGTTCCGTTTGTAACGGATACTCGAACGGGGCTAGTTATTCTTCCGTATTTGCAATTTCCTGCTCCTGCACTTTATAGTATAGCTTGCAAACAATGTTCCGGAACGTTAAAAGGCCGTTAACAATCTCGATCGTCACCTCGTTATCTGCTACCCAAAGGACTTTGTACGGTCCTTTCCACTCGCCGTCTTCCTTATGCACCAACACCTTTATTCCTAAAGCTAGCGCTTTAAGCAACGTACTTTCCGTGCTCGGCCCGTTGCGTATATTTAGTGCGTCCTATACCTTACGTTTAGCGTGGAACTTTCGGAACTCACTTATAGCTTTAATAATCGCTACCGCTTTTTAAACTTAGCTTTTCGTCGGAAAGGAGTTATTATTAATACGTAGCATAGCTCCGAAAACGAGCAGCGTAAGGATAAAGCCGTTAAAGCCTACCGTATTATTCATAGCTTTAACAACTCCTTAAAGCACGGAATCGGGGTGCAAATCGGGGCACTCCTTCCGGATTATCTCGTAAGCTCGGCGGAATGGCCCGTAGTACCTTTCCACTTTGCCTATCAACCAATGCGCCTTTATTAGGACCTAGCTATAAGTAATCCCAAAAAGCTTTGCTTCCGTTTGGAATTCGCTCGCGGCGAAATTGGTACCTACGTCGTAGGATAGCACATTTAGGGGCCCCAAATAGGTATCCAACCAGCAGCGCTTAAAAGCTTCCCAAATCTCTTTTGCGCTTATATCCTTCAAAAACGTTACGGCACTAAATGCTATGTTCGCATCGATTACATAAAGTACTAATTTGCTGTCCAATTGCATCACGTTAGCAACGACCTCGTAATTAAAATCGAAATCGTTTTTAAGCGTAAATCGAAAACGCTATGGTGCGGGTGCCTTGATTTAACAATAATGGCACACGCGATTAATTATTTCTAAAGCGTTGCGATTAGCTTTATAGCCTGCCCGCTTTAAAACAATCCAAAGCTTTTTAACAGAAAAGTGGCTAAAGCGTTTATGCACGCGTCTAAGCTCAGCCTCCGTCAAAACGGCTGCTTTTACGCTTTCTGGTTCCGTTATAAACGATACGCCTGTTATTGCATAACTAACATCGTTAAGGAAAAACCAAAGGTGGCCGTAACGTCGTATAATTGGTACGCGCTTACCGAACTTAGTTACCAGCTCGTTGCGGGTATTATCGAAATAAACCCCGAGCGCGTCCATATCATCGATGCAAAAAAGGAACGGTGTAAGCGTAAGCACCACATAGAACGTAATAAAGCCTATCGGGGTCAAAAAGGTAATTTCTCCGACGTTAGAAATGGCTTTTCCTAATCCAAAACGCACACGTCTTTTCTTTTTGCTAATATCCAGGTTAAAATTAGGCAGATGGCGTTATAGGGCTCGGAATTAGGTCGTTCTTGCAATTAAAACTTCTGCCGCTCCGGTATCTAAAATAATACCGTACCATTTATCAGTAGTTGTAAGCATATACTAAATAAGTACCTGCTTTACTAACGCGGTAGGTTCCCTTTTGGCTAATCCTAAAGTTTCGGGATGCAATCGGTGCAAAAAGGCCTCGTTGGCGAGGTACGTTACTATAGCCGGTGTTATAAAATAAGTGCTCGCTAAATCAAACTCGTTATTTGTTATTTAATCGGAATCGTATTCGTCCGTAGCTTCCGTATCTTCCTCGTCGCTGCTGCCGGGCTTATAAGTTGCGAGGAATTAGATATATCCCTTCCTTAACTCTCTACGAGCTTTTTACCCTCGTTTCCACAACGCTCTAAATACTTTCTATTCCTAGGGCGTATAATCTTTAAAGCGGTAACCAGGCTTTCCGCAAATCCAGCACTCCAATTTGCGTTTTCATAATCTACTGGGACTATTGCCGGTACAGTTGCCTATCCGCTAATCGAAACGAGCAGCGTTTCCGAACCGGCGCTCTACGAAATAGATGCCTAAAGCGTTAACGTTCTTTTCCACTTGCATCGTGCTTTTAAATTGGGAAGCCAAAGCTTTAAAGGTCTTTTTTGGCTTAAAAAGAGCCATTTTAAACTCGGGAACTCCTTAAACTGCCCGGAAGGTGCTCGTTACAAACTGGTGGTCCTTTTAATATACCGAACCTAACGCTCGTTAACAGATTTGTAGCTTGTCGAAAAAGGTTTGCAGGATCTCCATATTGGATTTTCCTGCGTTCTCGCTTTCAGAACGTACAATTTGGAAGGTAATCGAGCTCTAATCCATATAGTACTGCTATCTGTTAACTTTAGTATCGAAGTGCTTTTAAAAGGCCAGGTATAATGCCCTAAAAATTTAGCCTCTACCTATCTTAAAGGTGAAATACTAAGCGGCACGGCCTTAAAAAGTTAATAGGAATAGCGCATAGAGCTATAAAAGGGGTATTCCAAGCATTTCGCACGTATTTGTAAAAAATAGGACCTTATCGTTAAAAATATCGTATTATTCCCCGGTATAGCTGTAGGCTTTATCCTATGCCTGCTTAAATGCCTTTACTATGCTCGTATCGATTATAGCATTAGGTATTTCGATAGGTGGGAGCTTCCGGTAGTCCGATAATAGGGGAGGTGTTATCTCGTACCGGGCTGGGACCGGGGTCTCAAAGCGAGATCGTTAGCGCAATGTTTCGTCCGTTGGCCGCGCTTGTTAGGCCTCGAAATAAACTTAGTGGTAGCGCCCTACTGCTTAAGTAGGCGCCGCGGTAGTCGTCGGCGGCTTTAAAAAGGAATTTCCGAAATTATTAAAATCTGCAAACCTTTTTTCCTTTAGTAGCAAAGGTGGCGGAGCTAACCACAAGTAGGTGTTTAGCCCTACCGGTCGGGGTGGCGGTGGGCTTATTAGTAGGCCTAATGGTAGGCCTGATAGTAGGCCTATCCCGTTTGGCGTCGAATTACCGCGATCCCGTTTAAGGGATCGTAAGCGCGTCGTTTCGCTTGTTAATCGCTTGCGAGTTAAAGAAAAGGGCGAAAGGGGCGAAGGGGGCGCTCGGGCCAAAGTTCCTACCTCGGGTTGCTTTTTAGCCGAGGCCTTTTTTATCGGCTTGTAATCATAAAAAGGGGGTTAACGTGTTCCCTCGATCGCCGCGTTCTATGCCTCTATCTCTGTAAAGAGTTTTGCGAAGCGGATGGTAACTTTAAGCGTTGCATGGCCTGGGAGGGTGATCCCTCGCTTGGCCAAAAAGGCTTTAAACGCTCGTGTGATCCGGATATCTAAATCTTCAAAATATTGCTGGGTCCATCCCTTAAAGTCCTCGAGGTAGGCAGCAAATAGGTCTTCGCCTTCGTACAACCTATTCGCGATCATTATTTTAATAATCCAGGTATTACGGCGCTCGTTGGATGCGTCGTTCGGTAAGCATCCTAGGGTAAAGTTCTGCTCGTCGTAAAACTGCAGGTCGCACACGGCAAAGGCAGTCTTCGGCAAACCGAAATCGACGAAGGCACTTAGGAGCTCCTGATCTAAAATCCCTTGCTCCCTGCGCTCGTCGTCGTCCGGGTTGGCTAATCCGGACATATTGTCGGGGTTGGCAAACAGTATTGCCCTGTGATCTTCTGGTCCAAAAGCCGCTCTAGCCTGCTAGCAAGTCGGGGCTCTCGGGGATCACGCAACGCCCTCCGCGAAAATCGTCAAATCTCTCAACCAAAAGCCGCTCTAGCCTACTGGCAGGTCGGGGCTTCTAAGAGAGTCTTGCCGGTCTTCCTCAAATGCGCTACCGAGCGGGAGATTTGGGGTTTCCTGCTCCAAGTCCTTCAGAAAACCGCTCTGGCCTGCTGGCAGGTCGGGGCTTTCGAAAGAACCCTCTACCTTACTTATCTGTGTTGCCCTAAAGCAACACTAATCAGTGTTGGTAGGAGTATGTACTCCTGTGGGCTCGGAAATCTCCAAAACAAGGTGAACAATAATCCCTTATATCAAAGGAATCATAATCTATTGTGCACGAAGAGGAAAGGAACCTATCTGCCAGAGAGGGAGCAGAAGGGAGGCTATATATATACACGATCCTGATCACCAAAGGGGCCTTCCCCTGCTCCCAGCCTCCGCAGGCTTGCGGGTCCTCGGATCCCGTGATCTCTAATCACGGGACCGGAGGATCCGACTCTCTCTGGGCTCTGCCGATTGCCTGCACAAGCCAGTGCAATCCAACACCCCTATCGAATTCGTTAGCTTCCGGAGGTGGTTGGCAACCTTTTGGGCTTTTGCAACCCTGTGGTCGACGTGCGGGCCAAAATTAAGCCGTGGATCGAAAAGGACCCCTAACCACCGTAAAGCTCCTGTAGCTTGTTGTATGGTAAGGCCTTCCACTGTAACCGCTGGGGTTGTGGGATTTCTTTGCTTGGAAAAGTGCATAAGTTCGCACTTCCCCGGGCCGAAAGCCACTTTATTAGCCCTTCCCCAACGGAGGATTTCCGTTACCGTAGCCCCTGTTTTACGGGAGCACTCCTCCGGGGTGCCTCCCGTTACGCAAATGCCTATATCGTCCGCATATCCGTACTTGACCGCTTTTGCTTTGGGTAGGATTTCGGCCATATAAAGCATAAACAGGACCGGTGATGCCGGTGACCCTTGGGGTAGCCCGCAATCCGGGGAAAAAGGGGGAGCCGAAGCGTCTTCCAAACGCACATTAACCACCCTGTTTCCTGCGAAGGATAATACCCATCGTACGAACGTTGGGTCCCACCCTTGGTCTAATAGCCTCCGGAGGAGCCTCCGGCGGAGTACGGCGTCGAAAGCCCCTTGTACGTCCATAGTAACGAGGGCGGCGGTTTTGCCCTTTTGGAAAGCCCGTTCCACCTCCTGGGCTACGCACGCCGTTAAGTCGGTGGCGGCCTTTTTGGGGGTAGCCCCAGCGTGTTGCGGGGCTATCAGCCCGTGCTGCAACGCGAGGGATGCCATCCGCGAAGCTACCAAACGCTTTAACCCCTTCCCTAAACACGGGAGCAGGGCTATCCGGCGGTAGGACTTCGGATCCGTTATATCCTTTTTATTCAGCTTTTTTAACATTACCACTTCCGCGGTGCGGAAGGGGCCCGGGTAGTGCCCGGCCTTAAGGCATGCTTCGAAAAGGGCCCTAACGTATTCCCCTATTGCCGGCTATGCCGCTGTAAGCAGCTTAACCGATAGGGAGTTGACGCCCGGGGCCGTATTTGCCGTGCCTATAGTGCATTTCCGGCATTCCTCTAAGGGGACGTAGGGGTCCGACGGGAGTTGTGCGGTCCCTTGGGGGGCCCCTTGCTGCAACGGGTCCTTTTGTAGGTCATCCTCCGCCGTAAACCTATGGAGGATCTTGCGGCCCAATGCTTCCGCTTTATCCGCTGGGGCTACTATAACCTCCCCGTTAATGTTTAACGGAGGAAGCCGTATAGCAGGTGCAAGTTTATGCCATTTTACATCTCGGTACAGCGCCTCCGGGGAATCGACTTCCTCCAGTACGTTTGTCCAGTGCTATCTTTTAGCCGCCCGGGCCGTTGTCTTTAAAACGTGGGCTTCGGCCGTAAAAAGCCCGCCGTTTGCTATGGCTTTTGCAAAATCCCGTTATGCGCTGGCGCATTTTTCATTCCACCACGGTTGGCCTTTTTTTTCGGCTTTAGGCCCCCGGCCGAAAGCAACTAACGCACCTTTTAGCAGGTTTATTAGTGCTTCGACCGCTCCATTTAAATAGCCTGCAGTATGCAAGTTTCCAAGTGGCGGCAAGCCGCCGGCACCGGTTGCTACCACGTTTGCGAACATTAAAAGTTTGTCGTCTGCCAAAGTAATTCGCCGGCAGTCGGGGACGGCGTTATTAGGGTTGGGGATTTCGATTTGTATTGTACGGTGATCCGAGTTGGTTGCTAACAAAGGGTCGATTTCTGCTGTCGCTAAGGGGGCGTTGGAAAAAGTAAAATCTAATACGCCTCCGTTGTTGTGCGTAGGTTGGCCTGGGTTGGTAAGTAAAAGGAGGTTGTAGGTATCTGCCCATTGGGCTAAATCCTGGCCCCTATTCCTATTACCCCTAACCGGGTCCTACCCCGGGGACCCTGCGTTAAAGTCCCCGGCTATAATGCATTTTGCCGTTGGGCACCATCGTAATAAAAGGTCCAACGAGGGTTCCGAAGGGTTCCCTGGAGGCCTATATACGTTAACGAAGGTGCACCCGGCAACGGTAAGCCAAAGGATATCCCGGGTGTTGCCTGCCGGCCGGTCCGCTACCGGCCGGAGCCCCGGGTCCTTTCGCACGTAGGTGATTACTCTAGGTCTGGTTTGGTCGTCGTGCCAGCTATCTACCGGGGTAAATAGCTCGTACGACGGGTGGGTGCAAAGCATTAGCTTCCCTTTCCACGCGGTAGGGGGCTCCTGCATTAGCACCACGTCGATATTTTGGCTCCAAGATAGTTGTAGCAAAGTAGCCGCCGCCACCCAATCACGTCGAACGTTCGCTTGGGCGGCGGTTAGGGCGCGGCGGCGTTCGGGGCGAGGCCCCGGGCGCCGGGCCCTATTACCACGCGCTGGTTCCGTCCTCTAGTTGGCTGCTGGCTTAGCAATTAAACTGCATAACCTACAACTGGAATATCCAACTGAAAAATACAAACAGTTATATTTAATGGTCTCTCCTTTACATCCATTTCCCGATAGTAAGTAATGCTGGTTAGGACTCCTAAACAAATATGTAATTATATAAGCTGTTTTTTTATCCCGGGTCCGCTTTGTTTATTTAGCTTACCTTCCGTTTTGTTACTGGCCGCCGTGCGTTTTTACGACCATCAACCTCTATCGATATGTTTTGGCAATCGGCATTTTCGAATATATCCATTTGCGAAACTCTGTGGACAGCATTACTAACAACCCGAGCCGGGAAACCGCACCCAACTACGTGGAGATCCAAACCGATATTAATATTTTCGATAAAGATAGCTTTTATAATTCCGCCGTTAACGTCGAACCCATTCGCACCCGCATTTATGCCTATTTGACGCGGGAAAAACGGAACTTTTATATTCCCAACGCCTTTTTTTATGCTAACGGTTGCTATTGGAAGGGCAGCCAGAGGTCGCACGACAGGCAGAAGCACGGGCACGGGGAATCCCCAATGGCAAGGGACTCCGGGACTGAGAGGCCCCGCCTCTCTGACACGGAGGGTCCGGCAATGCGGATCGCCGGTCACGCACGGAGATCGCGGGTCATGCACGGAGATCACCGGTCATGCACGGAGGCGGTGCAAGTCACAAGTCAGGCCCGGCACCGGGATCCAGCTTACACTGCCGCACTCCGCGGCCTCCGTGGCTGAGATATATCTATCTAGAGGGCTCGCACGAGGAGCCCTTCCGTTGTACTTAGAAGACAGACGACTTTTGGATACACATTGAATACCAGAAGCCTTCTCACCCCAACCGGTTGATATCGATATCAGCGTGCCACGAACAGTTAAACTCACTATAACAGAAAGGGGAAATAGGCGGTCCAGGATACAACTTCATACACCCCGCTCGGCATGTCAGAAAGCGAATATAACACGAGGCCGATAATAACGAAGTGACAGAGCATATATAGGATGAGTGAAGCCCAGGCGGCCAATATGGCAAGGATTTGAAAGAACTCGTTTTTCTGAAACAACTTTGGCCCGTTCTCCCCCAAGGCAAAAATTGCCATCGTCAGAAGCGGCAAGACTGCCATACCAATAGAGCAGCCTCTCCACAGCCCCAGGCCGTTCCTCAAGGCTCCTTTGGGCAAACCGCAAGCGGTTTGCGTCTCCTGTGTCGTGACCAGGCCTCAGAAGAACCAAAAGCCTCGGCCACAGCGGGGGAGGCGTACGCGGCTAGTTATTAAGCCAATAAGAACCGCCTCTGAGGTCCACATTAACAGGTGGGATTCCATCTGTTGATGTGGATACCCTCAGGCCACAGTCAGCTTTTTCAGCAAGGATTCGCTTCAGTCGCTAAAGATAGGACACTGAACACTTGGAGAAGACGCCTTCAGGCACACTTGCAACTAGCCGCACGAAATACCCAGAATTTCGTAGTACCGAGCTGGAGTTTGGCGTGGCATTCACTTATGTGTGGCACTCGCTTGTGAAACACGTTAGATGACATAGCCACATCTGGCTTAATGCTAGCATGGGCGCCTTGTAGTGGTACCTGTACCCGAAAATGGGTGATTAGGTATTTCCGTACCTATCCAACCTCAGTAATGTAAGCGGTTCAAGATATCTTCACTTGCAATTCTGTTTAGTAACCTGCGGGTGTTTCCCGCCTACTTCGATACCATACCGGGGTGGATGGTTTCTAAATCAGGAAAGCGGGTTTAAGTCTACCCTTACGTCCTGGAAGGTGCTAGACACTCATACTAATGATAATTTGTCCTTGAGACTTATTGTGTGGTGGCAGAATCCATTAGAATCATCTCCTAGAACCCCCAGAACCCGGTATGGTATTGCAAGTACGTTTTGGTTTTCTTCTCACCAACCAATCATCAAGGCACCCCTAAGCCCACACAAAGCCCGTCCGCGGCCGTGGCCCCAAGACCACCGCCCTCAGCCGCAGCCGCAGCAGCCGTCTCGAGCCCACGACAACCAGAATCCCGTCCTGGTCGACGCCGACAGCTGGGCCGGCGTCAGCTTCCGGCCCCAGCCACCCTCGTACAAAACGCCGTCAACACCGGCCAACTATGAACGACGGCTTTTACCATCCCGTTAGCCCCGGGTGGTTGGGCGGACGCGTTTGACCCCCCCGAGGAGCCGGTGCGCAAAAAAAGAACCGAGGCGGAGAAGACCGAGGGCAAGAGGCTGCGGTGAGAGGAGGGGCGGAGAAGACGGAGGACAAGCGGCTGCGGTGCGAGTATGGGCGGTGGAAGTGAGTTTGGTCCTGCCACCATCTGCTTTGAGAAGACGGCCCCTGGGCGATGCCCCCCTCCTGTTTAAGGACAACGAGGCTTCGCGGCGGGGTTTTGTCAAGATCCCCCCAAGCTGACGACGATGGTGATCAGATGCAACGCGCGCGCGATGATGAGGTGCCAGGCCAGGCCGAGGCGGAGGGAGTTGGCGAAGGGGGTTACGAAACCCCAAAAGGGCAACACACGCCACGACCGACAGCAGGTGGGCAAAATGAGGGAAGGTGCTCGACACGCCCGGTCGCCGGCAAGACGGCACTCACCGACCCAGGTTCCAAAAACCGGGAAGCGGGATTGGAACGATGGGCGAAAAAGGCCTGCACGGTTGAGGGCATCGTTGGAAAAGGGCGGGCAGGCTGCAATTTCGACTGCGGCGAGGGCGCCTGGGTGCTGCAATGCGCGACGCAGTCTTTGTTCGCCCTCGACTTGACGCCGCGGTTCCTCAACCCTGTGATACCGCCTCAGCCGCGGGATCTCGCCTCACCTTCCCCTTCGGACTCAAAGATGTCCTGGCACCCACACCACCATCTGTCGGCTTCTTCAAGTCCTTGCCAGAGGTCCAACCTTTGCCAGAGAAGGTCTGGGCCATCTACAGCGCCTTGATGGAGCACCCAGACTTGCCGCCAGCTCTCTACATCGGCTCAGGAACCGACGCCAGACAAGGGATGTATAGGAGGGCATGGAGCTACAGGACTCAGGACCCGATTGTGCTCCCCCGGATGGTCAAGTCCAAGCTGGAGAAAGGTTTTAGCACGTCCTAGTTGGGCATGCTGTGCTGGACTCCACTCCCCTACGCTGGACCCATCTCTGCACGCATGTGTCCCTCAGCGAGGGATTACTGGGGGACACCGCATGGAGCCCTGGAGAGCTCGAAGCCGCAGCTGCTGGGCGCGCCCAGTATCAGAGTGATCGCAATGTCCGCAACGCCAAAAAAATTGCCGGGCATCTCAACAATGCCAAACAGCGCGACGATCAACCACCCTTGAGCTCCAAGATACCCGCAACGACGTGGCCACCCTAAAGAGCTCGGCTCTCATGGACCAAAAGCCCGACAGCTGCTCCAGCCTCAACATCTCCACGTTACGTCTGGGGCGTTCCTTTTCCAACCGAACAGTCGTGTCTCACAAGCTCGACAGAACGCCCTTTGCTCCAGCCTAAACATCTCCACGCTACCTCTGGGGCGTTCCTTTTCCAACCGAACAGTCGTGTCTCACAAGCTCGACAGAACGCCCTCTGCTCCAGCCTAAACATCTCCACGTTACCCCTAGGGCGTTCCTTTTCCAACCGAACAGTCTTATCTCACTTGGGGTCCTCTAATTCTTATTTTTTATGCGGTATGTACGTATACGTCACACACACCACACATATACCACATATACACCACATATACCACACATATACCACATACATTATACATACATTACATACCACACATACTATATACCACATACACACCACACACACCATACATATACCACACACGCACCACACAAACCATACATACACCATATACCACATACACACCGCATACATTGCGAAACGCATCAATTCTAAGCAACATTTAAGCCATAAAAACTCTTTCCACCACTCTATCAACTGTCGCCTGGCCCGTTTCAGCACCCCTGATAAGGGCATCTTGGTGGTTCGGGGCAGGCCGAAGCTCAGGCGACCCGGAGGGCGTGCTCCAGCTCACGGGCGCTGGTGACTAGGCTTGGACGCGCGAGTGTCAAGCACAATGGTGTCAGGTCTGGGTACACCTGAGATCCGTCCTGGATCATGCCAACGCCATATTTGGTCCTTGGTCAGCTGGGCAGCGACCCTAGGAGCGTCTGCGACCAGAGCATGGTGGATAAACGTGATGTTTTTCTTCTCGAAAAGAGGCGCAGGGATCACGCCTTTGGTCGAATTGTTTATTGGATCGAGGCGTAAAGTAGGTGATGTTGACCGAATCGTAGTGGACGGCGTGAAAAAAGAAATCCGTCAGAATCAAGTCCTTGCTCTGCTTTTTCTTGATAGATCGATCCTGAATGGCGACCCTGAGAAGATAGTCGCTGAAGAGCCAGTGGAAACGACGGCCCACACGGCTGAGGGTGCTGATGTCGGCGATGGCCTGGAGATACCTGGATATCTCGAGCAGGATTTCTGTGGGACAGCCACCGAGATGCGACTGGAAACTGTTGCACGGCATAAAGAGCAGTGTTAGTGCACAGCAAAGCACAGTGAATTCACTTTTGGCAGTATGTCGTAGTGGCACGTTTGTGCGACAGAAACATGCGCCGTCTGCTGTGCTGGACCGCCGGCGAAGACACTGACCAGAGCATCGAGTTGGCATCAAGGCCCGGGCTCCTCGACCCGATCCCCGGCCCCCCTAACGGCAAGAGGCTTCTGCGGAAGCTTTTCAACGGAAAGGAAAAGATGTGCCGTCTGCTGTGCCGGACCAGCCGACGAAGCTGACCTGCGGGTTCGCCATTGAGCTGGCATCAGGGTCTGGGCTCCTCGACTCGATTCTCGGCCCTCCTAATGGCAAGAGGCTTCTGCGGAAGCTTTTCAGCGGACTGCCTGGGGTTATGGAAAAGGAAAAGATGTGCCGTCTGCTGTGTTGCACCAGCTAACGAAGCTGTCCTGCGGGTCCGCCACACCAAGTGCAGCCGAAGTTCTGAAGCGGCTGGTAGGCATCTTTGCCTGCGGTGTCCTTCGGTTCGGGGTCTTGGTTCCTGTCGTGGCGCTGGGTGGGCCGAGGGGCACAACGAGGAACGCCGACTGCGTGCTGCCCTTCTGCTTCTGCTTCTGCTTCTGCTTCTGCTTCTGCTTCTGCTTCTGCTTCTGCTTCTGCTCCTGCCTCTGCTCCTGCCTCTGCTTCTGCCTATGTGCGGTGGCTGTCTTTGCTCTACTTCTAGGGGCCGCCTCTGTAGACGCCTCTGTGGCTGCTTCTGGGGCACTCCTACGGCCGCTTCTGTAGCTGCTGCGATGGCTTCGACGGATCCATCCGCCAGAGTCCCGATTACATAAGTGCTCCCTGCTTTCTACCTACCTACTTGGCTGCCTACCGGGCCTCTTCCCGTCCACCCTGCCGAGTGAGCATACGTGGCGCCAGCTTCGCCAATCGGCGGGCGGGCAAGGTTGTCGTGGCCCTGGGCTGAGCAGGCTCGGCTTGAGCCGATTCACAGGTCTAGTGTCAAGCACGAGAATCTAATTCCATTGCCGCTTACTGTGCTGCTCCTGTTTGGGGCAAAGCATCATGAAGCTCTCTCGCCGACGCTGCCCAGGCTCCAGCCCTGGTTGGCTTACCTGGCCTCGGCGACGGACACTGGAAGGAAGGGCTGGGACGGGACACCACCTTCCCAACAGAGTCGTATAGCTGCCCGCTGGAGTCGGGCCGAGGCCACACAAAACCTTTGCTGCAAAGCTGAAGACAGCTGCTCTGATGGAAAGGAAGTCACAGCCGGGGCTGCCAGCTTGTGTTGGCCTTTCTTGCCGAACTAGCCGCCGCGGTGGCCCCGAGTAGATAGCTTGCGGGGTCAGGATCTTTCCAAGAGATTCCAAAGTTCTGACCAAAGCAGCGGGGAGAGGCCATCGTCGAAAACTAGTTCGTTCCCTTTCCGATCCCATGATCTCTCCCACAAAGCCTCGTGCACCGGAAACAACCTGGCCACCTCCTACCCAGCCTTATCGAACATGCCACCACACCACCACCATCCATACAAGCAACGGTAGGCTCTCCTCCCACTAGGTCGCCTCGGCATACACAGCCACGCTGGAGGCACCACGGCAGCAGCGTCCCCGCCACCAGTAGGGCCGCATTGCAGTTTACAGGCTCTTGCAACAGGCGGACTGTTGGGTCACGGTGCCGGCCAAGGGTGCTCCAAGGCCGCACACGACACGCAGCTGCCTTCCGTGTCTTTGGTAAGGGCAAGAGACAAACATCACGGGGCGATGCACTATTAGGGCAGGCCACTCAGCCCAAACAGGCAGGCAGTTACATAACCCCCAGCCCACATTTTGCTAACCATTCGTCTAAGCAAATGGCAGCTGCCTACCGGGCACTTGCGGGTCATCCGGTGAGTCCTCCTGCGGGTAGGCTTGATGGCCAAAGTCCCCACTGTGCTCCTTCCCAATCTTCCTTTTTCCCGCCTCCATTTTGCTCTAGTCTCTGGCCCTGCCCTCTGTCTTGGCTGTTTGTTCTTATTCTCTGTCCCTATTCCCCGTGAGCATACTGCTGTGACCGGCCATCCATTTTGCACCCACCCCATACTGGCGGCTAATGCCAGCAGCTCTCGCTAGTACCCACGACAAGTCCGGTTTCGAAGCCCAGTTCCTCCTTCCACGACAACGTCGCCACGCGTCGACAGGCCAGGTCCAGACCCTCTCCATATCCGCTGCTCCCCGCACTTCCTTCCCTGCCCAACACCCGTTTTCCCTTGCTTCGACAAGCCCTTCCATCTCCAGGCTTCGCCAGCTTTTCGGCGTCGACGACTACGTTGTCGGCAGCCGTCAGCCAGGCTGGCATCATCAAGCCCACCCGCCGAGGACCGAGCATTGCAGCCTTCCACCGTCATGGGTAAGCCGATCGGTCCCACGCCATCATTCCACCTCGTTTCGCCAGGACCACCTATCACCTCGGGCCCGGGCCCCCGCCGACAGCTGCTCCTTCGGCCGTTCCCTTGTAAGTTGTGTGACACTCCGTGCTCGGAGACGCCTGCCTTTCGGTACAGACGGCTGATGCGAGCGAGGCAATTCGGAAACAGACGGACTAATACTGCTTGTTAAGAACAGCAGCTCCTCCTTCCACCTTAACTCCCCTATTAGCAGACACCCCATTTACGCTGTCGGCGGCTGCCGGGCCACTGCCCAAAACGCCCTTGACGTGCCTCGACAAGCAACCGCCTGCCCTTTTTCACGCCGGGCGCCAAGAAGGCCCCGGCTGGGCTGGTGGCCCAGAACTCGCCTTCAAGGTCTCGTTTTCTACAGCCTATACCCTCCGCCCCCATGCCTTCACGAGCCAGTCCAGGTCAAAGGTGCCTGCCATGTAAGTCCACGCCGTCGTTCTATCCCGAAACCTTTGCCTTTTTCGCTTCGACAAGCCGCTAACCACGCCAATCGTCAGCAGGCAACCGCTCTGTCCACCTCAGCTCTTTACCTCTCTGGCCTCACCTGCCAAGCTTCTGCAGTTCCTCACCACAAGGTCTCGTTTCTACAGCCTATACCCCCCGCTCCCACGCCTTCACGAACTAGCCCAGGTCAAAGTGTCTCGGCCGCCTGCCGTGTAAGTCCACGTCGCCATTTTATGCCGAAGTCTTTGCCTCGTTTCGCTTCGACAAGCCGCTAACCACGCGCTGGCGTCTAGGTACTTACCAACAAGACTCGACGAAGTCAATCATCAGCAGGCAGCCGCTTTGTCCACCTCGGCCCTTCACCTCCCTAGCCTCGCCCGCCAAGCTTCTGCAGCTCCTCACCACAAGCTTTACAAACCCACGTCATGGCGAGCAGCTAGCCGCTCGGGGCATCAACCGACAAGCCGCCCGTATACTCTCCCCTCTTCCCGTGTGCTCTTCCCGTATACTCTTCCCGATACTCTTCCCTCTTCCCGTATACTCTTCCCGATACTCCTCCCGATACTCTTCCCGATTCTCTTCTCCGTTAGCCCATCCCTTCGAATGCTTCCTACCCACCGTCCAGCTACGGTTGCATCGGTTCGCCGGGCGCTTTTCTCTATTCATGCCTACGCATTGTGCTAACTCTGCCAGTTGGTGACTACAGCCGCTTTCCAGCCAAACGCTCCGACCACCGTTCCCTCGAGCAACCACTTGGGTCTCGAATCGCCTGAGCCTGCAATATCGAGCTGTGACTTCCTCCAAAAGGTGTCGCTTCCCAAGAGGTTGGTAATGGTAAACCCAAGAAACCAAGCGTGTCGTCCATCCGGCAAAGGCAAACACCCCTCCCTCGAGGACTCGAGGAAGCCCTGACCAAGCCAGGTCCGCAATGACACCACTAAGATTATGCGCGTTGCCTAGGAATGCTCTGTCGATACGGCATGGAGCTCCCTCGCCCGACAAGGGAAAGGGTATGTTGAGCCCGTCAACTGCCTAGTGCCTGATGCTCAGCATGATTCTCGTTTTAGCACGCTCTTTTCCACGAAACGCTACCGCCCAAGCAAAACACATGGTATGTCTGACCCGATCCGCACAAATGCCAACCCCAGAGGCGCCACCCTGGTACGTGCACCTGTAGTCCTGCTGTTAGACATTGCTAACAACTTTCCCCCGCCATACCCTTTAAGATGTCGCTTGAGTAGCCCTGCTTTTTCAGCCACTGCCAACAAGGCTGCCCTGCGGCCTGCTCCCTATCCTCCCAGGCCAGTCGAGCGGCGCCCCTTGAGAATCCAATCCGGCAAGTCACATTTTCCGAATTTTGCCGCGCCCGCATCTCTTTTCGGCGTCTACGCAGACGCCAGGGACCTGTCTTGGACCTTCCCTAAGCTTCGGGGATGCGGTCCTGCGACCTGCTCTCTTCATATGAACGTGCAGGAAGCACCCCGGGACGGAATGGATACACATCACTGCCAGAGTCTTAATTACTAACAAACTCAGGCAGCAGGCTAGCAGCGCCAAAGGCTACATCACGCCGACGCGCCGGCATATCAACCCTAGGCAGAAACCCCCCAAGCTCTCGCCAACAAGGGATGGGGTTCTGTGACCTGGTTTCTCGTCATAAAGGGGGCACAACTCATACCAGGACGAGATGGATGCCGCGGCTTCCAGGATACCACCATTAAAAAACTTCGGTAGGCCAGCAGAGCAACGCTCTCGACACAGCTTCGACCGCACTGTTCCTAAGCTCCCCTCGCTAACAGGCCCTGCTCCCCCTCTGCAGTTTATGTTGCACGACCTTTCCACTGCACCGCCGAGGCGACCTGGGTCGTTCGGCTCACTTTCAACATGGCGTCACCGGCTTTTTGCGTTAGGGCAGCCGTACGCCGCTCAGATCCAGCATCCATTGCTCAGCGTATGCCATCGTTCGTCCAGCTCCCGCATGTCAGCTACAGATGTTGTTTGCGCCCACTAACCGCAGCTAAAGACACAGCTTGCCCGAGTGGTCGAGCCAGAGCCCGACCGAGCAGCTTGTTCATCCTTCCATC
>JNVV01000033.1:109553-177168 GCA_000733355.1 Falciphora oryzae
CCTGGCGAGGCACGCTGGAGTCAACAGGGTCTGATTCGCGGGTAAGCGGTTCAAACAACGGATGAGACGCGCGCCGTCACAAGTCACGGGAGACGGCTTGCTAACGAAGGCTTGTCCGCACAAAATGCGGGCTGAAAGCTCAACAGCTACAGGATCCTTGTCTACCGCTTTCGGTCGTGTGGCCCGCTCCATCATCGCTCGGAACTCCACTAGCGCTTAGTCTCTGATGGCCGTCGTCACTCTCTGGCGTCTCTGCTTTGTGCGGACGAGACGCTCCAACATCACCTCCAAACGGCCTGGTTTTCCAACCGGCATCAAGTGGCGGGGCTTGCAACTACGGTTCGGCACAAAATCACGGCTCTTCTCGATAGTCTCGACTGTCTGCGGCTGATCAGGCATTCCATCCAGGCTAGAATGCCGCCTGTGTGAAGGCGCCAAAGACCCTCAGCACGAACCTCCTCGTTTCGCTTCCTTGCTAACCCGAGCTTGTGGCGCAGCTTGCCAGGCCCCAGCGGCCTTCACGTTGCAACCAAGGCAAAGGATACCATGCTATTTCGATCTAGAGACGGCCCAGATGTTGACAGGCCCTAGTCACTCCAGCCGCGAGTTCCTCTGGCGCCTGCCACGCCACGCACGACCGGGCATCCTACCGGCTGCTGCCGGTAGAGTTTGGTTGTTTGATGATACGAGGCGCGTCGCCGGCTGCAAACCCCCTTTCCAGGCCAAAATCTACTTGATGCAGGGCTTCATGGCTGACGGATTAGCCCTCCAGCCGGGGTGAGGCCTGCTGGGGGCAAACACAGAGAACTCTGCGCTTGGCCTGGACGGCTTCTAGCTGCAGGGCCCTGTAGCAATCGCCAAGAGGGGTGGTGGAAACGGAGGCCGATGGGGCTGTTGGAATCAAGCACACATCGGAGCTGGCCGAGACGAGACGCTCAAAGTCGTCTGGCGCCACGCCCAAATAGCTGCGCTCGCCAGCCGCTCCGGCATTGGTGAAGAGGCATCCTGGCGGACCCCGTCCGCGAAATCCTTCGTCTGCGCCAACAACAAGGTCTGGTAAGAGCCAATCCTGGGCCTAGATGTTCTCGGCTGCCATCTCCTTATTAAACGTCAAAAGTCTCGTTCCCTCCCCCCTCGTCTCGTCCCCTCCCCCCTCGTCCCGTCTTCTCCCCCCGTATCGACCCAAAGCCCCGAAATGTGTGTCGAGCACGTTTCGCACAAGCCGCCGTCCCTGGCAGCACGCGCCGAACCACGCACACACTCCCGAGGGCAGCCTGGGAGCTGCCAAACCGAGTCCCCACCTGCATTGCCTGATCGTCTGCAGGGCAGTGGACAAGCCCAGATGGCCAGAGCTATAGCTGCCTGACCAGCAAAAGCTCGCCCAGCCATCAATGCCGGCGTTTAGTCCACCAGGAAGTGGCCCGATCGAGCAGAACAATCTGCCAGCACTGGCTTGGGGTTTGGGAGCTCGGGCAGGTCCTGCCGGCCGTCCTGGGTGTGTGTCCCCCCCTCGCCCTATACGGTGTAACCCCCTGTCGCCGAAACTGACCGTCTCCTACAGGCAGTCACTACAGCCACAGCAGCCATCGAGCCAGCGAACGAAAGCGCCAGCATCACAGCGCTGGAAAAGTGGTCCCCCTGACCGCCTGACCCCAACCCCCTGCCTGCCATGCCAGCCAGCAACATCGACCATCTCGACCACCATAGCACAACCTGCTCAGGTACTTATGGAACAGCTTTAGCCCAGGGGTGTACGGTGAGCACAACCAGTTATCCTCCATGGAACTGCTGAACCCGCTTCAATGTCAACCGGAGCGACGGCTAAACCACCTCGATGTAAAGCAGGCCGGCAAGCAGCGCACTACTTTAACCTTGAACGGTGCAGCAAATATCGATGCGGAGGCTGCGCAGAAGAGTCGTGGAACAGGTCAGTCTATGTCTCCCGAATCTGATATCCATGCGTCTCTTTTCATCCGCGTCCTTGTACTCCTCACCCGCCTCGCCCTATATCTTTATTGCTGCGTTTTCTTCCATATGTTGCATTGCATTCCGTTATCGGAAACCCCGTCCTTTATACCTATGTCCACTTCATTTGGGATATCCAAAGTTTCCTTTGCTAATTGTCCCTTTCACTCCTGTTTGAGGCGACCAGGCGACCTCTTTGTTCTCCCGCTTAAGCGTTCGGGGATTTCCGTTTGCCAGCAACCAACAGCCGCCTAGGGCTCAAAGGCGGAAAGGCTGGCGGTTCGACCCAGCATCAAGGACCTGCTGACCACAGGGCGGCGGAACATAACGCGCACCACCATCGTTAGCCCTTTTTGGGTCGCCTCACGCCAGGTTTTTGCACTTCTCCCACTTTTGCCATCGCGCCTCAACCCCGAAAATCCCACGCCCGATGGAATGGCATCACCCTCCCTTCCGCTACTCTTCATATCCCCTCAGCCCAGCACTCCCGGTCATGGAGGCTCCAGGGATATTTGCAGAGGTTAAACCCTGCTGGACCAAAAAAGCTTTCCCTTCCGTCTCGGTCCTTCCGGCGCAGCCCCCTCCCCCCTTCCCCCCAGCTTAGCCCGTCGACTCCACGCCGGCGCCGCCGCAGAGCCAGTTATTGCAAAGCTGCGAGCTGCGTTCCGCCAAATCCTACGCGGCCAGAGCCCAAACCTCGGGTGATGAACGGCATAGCGCCCGCTCGAGGTACAGAGAACCTAGGACAAAGGACAAGGTCAGCCAGCATAAAACCCCCCTAGCTACCGGCGTTTATCCAACATATAGCACCTGGCCCTGGCCGAAAGGATACTAATCTAAACGTACATCTCTTCGCTAGGCAGTTCACGCTTTCTTCCACTAGGCTTGAAGCGAATGAACCCCTTACTGGTTCCGATCAGGCCACTCCAGGATTACCAAGCATAGCGACCCCCCGACAGAGCCTTTTTTTTAATCGCAGTCTGATTGTCGGCAGGCTACGAAAAGCTGCCTGGCCGGACCTGGTTGCATTTTTGGCATGCAATGCGCCCAAGACGGATCACCCCCCGTGGCCGCCGGGAGCCACGCTGGCTGGGGTCGCCTTCCGTCGACCGCACCTCCAGACGCTTCTGCGGAAACCGAGTTGGAAGCAATGTTCTGGCCGAGACGCGCGCCGCAGAAGATGATCCGTACGAGCACCTCCGGCCATTCCCCCTCGAGCTGGATGTGGAGAGGTGCCTCGCTGGCCACTTTTTTACATCTCCTTACTGATCTCTGCTGCCGCCGCAGCAAGCCAGCCAGCTGGTTTGAACACGAAGCTACATGCCACCGGGCCAAGTACATTTGCAGGCTTTATCCCTCATCGCCCTACGACACCCCGGCAACGCTGGAGGAACATCTTCGTCGGGCCCATCGTCTGGTCTCGGACGTGGAAATCAGTCTGCTCACGGAGGGCGGCTCCGAGGTGCCAATCCGCTACGACCCCGACGATTGTCCCTTTTGCAGAAGACAGCTCATCTGACCAAGTCCGACATGGACCGCGGCAAGATGCTCGAGAAGCTTAAAAGGTTCCAGGACGACCGGAATGCGGGTGGCTTGTCCAGCAGCTTCCGTATCCCTGGGAAAGAGAAGGACAGAAGAGCATGCCTGTCTAATTTCCGTACCTGGAACAAAAGGATACGCATGCTCGTGGACTCGGCCCGCATTGCCGCGGATAGGCGGATGGCTCAGTCAATCACCCAAGGTCCCGCCACCCCCTGAGTTCACGGCCCCTGTTCCCGCCACCCCGATGAAAAAGATGAGGGCGAGGACGAGACGGGTGATGAGAGCGGAGATGAGGTCGACGAGGGCTTCAGACGCGTGTGCAGTTCTCCGGCAACGGCCGCCCGCTTGCCCGGGTCACCGTGGACGATGCGGGATTCCACCGCATCATCGACGTGTGGGACGTGGGGAAGCGGCCAGGTGCAGCACAAGCGTTCCAGCCCCAGCGAAATCGCCTGCGTTGCCTTCTCGCACGACTCGGCCCTCCATCACATCGCAGTCGGAGGGGGTGCACGGTGTACATCTGGGACGCCGCCGAGGGACCGCCGCTTGAGGAGATCGACACGAACGTCGACTATGTCGAGTTTGGGGGGGGGGTTGCGTGTGGGGCGTCCCCCCCAGCGGGGAGAGCCCGCAGTGGCGGCCGTGCGCGCTGAGCATCGACACGGGACATCCCCGCCAGCAGCCACCTCGACGCGCACCTCCCAGAGGAAACTCGGTTAGGCCAGCCTTGATTCACGCGCTGGCATGTCCGCTTCATCAAGATGTCGATCGATATGGACCGCCGCGCGGCGACCTGGGAGGCAAACCCACAGCTGGACTCGCTCTTCTTCTCGGCCCTGCCAGCTGAAATCCGCCGAGAGATCTACTCCTACGCCCTCGCCCCAAAGGTCTACACATATGCCGGGCGGGAGTTCTCCCACGACTTCCGCATTGCCCACACCCATGACGGCGACCCCGACGACGACATACGCGACGACCTCGAGAGCTGGCGCCGAAGCTGTCCCGGTGGCCCCGAAGCATTGCGCGAGGCGCTAAAAAGCTGGAACCACGAGTCTCGACGGAGCTGGCGGGGCCCTGAGGAGTACCATCCAGACCCCTATGATCAAGCGCACACCTATAAAAACGATTCGCATCCCCGCTGGACGTGCACATCTGAACGTCCCGGCTACACCGGGAGGCCCGTCCTCCGACCCGACATCCTGCTCGCTTGTCGACGAGCCTACACCGAGGCCCAGTCGGTCTTATTCGAGGAAAATGAGCGGTGTTTTAGGGTTCTCGAGACGCACCCCCATCCCAACCGCGTTTCCATACCAGTGGAATGGTCCTGGGAGCGCCAGCGATGGGAGCGTAAATTTACGACCATCCATCTCCTCGCGCACATAAGCTGCATCCGCTGGGCCATGTTTCCTGAGCAGCATTTCCTTAGCGACGTCAAGCATTTGCGCTTGACGATCCGAGATTGCGATTGGCGAGACATGGGCCCGCACTCACACTCCGCTATGATGAATGCCACCGAGGTCGCAGAAAAGATTGCAGAATGGAGTCCCCGATGGACGTGGGAGGGCGGGTTTCTTTACCATAACTTCCGAGCGTGGTCTTCTGAGAACCAGGAAATCACCGCTGTCGAACCGTTTTCCCCCCCAAAAAAGGGCCCTCACACCCCGTTCGGCAGATATTTTATCCATCCTTTCGATGATCTAGATGTGGAATGGCTAAAAGAGCAGACATCTGGAAACGGCGGTTTCGGGAGAGAAATTATTACCATGACGGACGGATCAAAGCCACGCCCGCGCTGGGTCCCGCCCTCAATCGACTTCATTCAGGGCGGATGGGGCCGTGAGTTTATCAACATGCATCGCATCGAAACATTCACCATGACATTCGACGCCTGCGAAACGGACCGGCCTGCGGTTGCTATTTTCGTCGACTGGGCTATCCGGGCATGGCGCTTTCCCCTCAACCCAGCCCGTACGGGTTACCACTATCTCTCTGCGGCCGGCAACCCGGTACGGAGGATGTCGTGGCGCGGCACACGCGCCAACGTGAGGGACCTTTGTCCAGATTGTGGGCGAAGAATCCTCATTGGATCTTTTGTCCTACATGAGGATGAGGAGGATGAGGAGGATGAGGATACTCACCTCTGCGGCATGCACTGGAAGCTTCGAGAAAGGTTTTTTATGAACCTCGGTCCCAGGATGTACACCTGGACAGTTACCTGGACCCCGAGACGACATGGCGACCCAATTGAGAACTCGCTCCCTCTGCGAAATTTTGTCGAACCGGCCGACTATGACTTAAGTGGCCACAGCCCCCTCACACCCGCTCGCAAGCCGCACCCTCCGCCTACCGCTGTGGAAAACTGCAGCGCGATCGTCGCAGCCAACAACACCGACACCTACATGGCAATCTCTACTGGCTGCAGGGTGATCACACCTTTGCGCAACTCGACGTCCAATCAGAATTCCCTAGTTTTGCGCCGCTCTCATTCATGAGTCACACTTGTCAGTAATTGGATGGAAGTTGCGCCAACCTGTGCGGGCAGTCCTAGTGTTTCACATGCTGACCGGCTATTTTCGTCCGCGGATTTAGCTTTTCTGGACCAATGCACGATGCACGATGCGCCAATGACAGGGAGATAATGGGTTAAAGCAACCTCGCTCATTCGTCTACTGCGTCCCTGTTAGTAAGAGACACGTCCCACGCTTCCGAGCAGGACGCCCCTGCAAGTCCAACGGGAGAGGTGAGGGGTCCGGCAGTGCAGAACCGAGGTATTTATGGTGTATAAAAAGGCCAAAATTTCAGCATCTCGTCCCGCGTCGTTCAGTTTGTCTTCCCCTTAATGCTCTTCGTATAAACGACCAAGACAGTCTCCAGTCCACATCATATTTTAGCCTCCAACTGTTTACAATTCGCAGGCATCTCGCAAAAGCATTACCGTTCCCGGTACGGAATATAAGCTCGAAAGGAAGCATGCCGCCGCTCGCAATGGATTTTACTACAGATCAAGGTAACGTACCAATAAAGAAGACATACGGGTGTTCGGCTGTTCTACCATGTCTCGTCTGCTTTAAGTGCTCCTGTCTCTCTATATGATCCGCCCGTGTCGGTATCTCCCCATTCGGGTCTATCGACTGAGATGGTCAGAGAGAACACAGTGAGCAAATTGGCAGAGAAGCATCGTGGGGCAGTCGATCTGAGAAATACCGGTGAACTTGATCTGGGTAATACCAGCGAAAGGACATGCTTCTTTGAATTCCCCTACCTCTTTCCCACTCCCTTCTTCCTTGCTCTGGTGCATGCGGGAGGACAGCAGCGTTACTAACCTCTCCCCATGCAGCATCGCGCTTGATCTCCCGTCACCATGTCGACTGACAAGATCACCTTCCTTACTAACTGGTAAGACAAAGGCAGCCTAGCGTTGTGTCTATGCGCATTGTGGGGTCACGCTCCTCGTGGTAGGCAAAGGGGCTGATAGAGGGTCTTCCATCCCGCACAGGCACGCCACGCCGTACCACGCCCCGGTCTACCTCGCACAGGCCAAGGGCTACTTCAAGGATGAGGGCATCAAGGTTGCGCTCCTGGAGCCCAACGATCCCAGCGTAACCACCCCACACCCCCCTTCTTTCCGGGGACCCCGAAGTAGTTCTTTGGCGCAACACGTGCGAACCGTCGGGATTAAGGACTGATATTCAGACACCAAAAAAAGGACGTGACCGAAATCATCGGCAGCGGCAAGGCCGATCTCGGCTTCAAGGCCATGATCCACACGCTGGCGGCCAAGGCGCGCGGCTTCCCCGTCGTATCCGTCGGCACCCTGCTCGACGAGCCCTTCACGGGCGTCATCTACCTTAGGGGAGACTCGGGCATCACACCGGACTTCCGCAGCCTCCGAGGCAAGCGCATTGGCTACGTGGGCGAGTTCGGCAAGGTCCAGATCGACGAGCTTACGGGCCACTACGGTATGGCGCCTGGCGACTACACGGCCGTCCGGTGCGGCATGAATGTCTCCAAGGCTATTATTGAGGGGACAATCGACGCGGGCGTCGGGCTCGAGAACGTCCAAATGGTCGAGCTCGAGGAGTGGCTTACGAGTCGAGGCCGGCCGCGCGACGACGTGCAGATGCTGCGCATCGACAAGCTCGCAGAGCTGGGGTGCTGCTGCTTTTGCAGTATTCTGTACATCGGCAACGAGGGCTTTGTGACCAAAAGCCCAGACAAGGTGCGGGCCTTCATGCGGGCCGCCAAGCGCGCCACCGACTTTGTGCTGGCGGAACCCGAGGCGGCCTGGCGCGAGTACGTCGCCTTCAAGCCGGCCATGGGCACGGACCTGAACCGCAAAATGTTCGAGCGCAGCTTCGCCTACTTCTCGGCGGACCTGCAGAACGTCCGACGGGACTGGGAGAAGGTGACGAGGTACGGCAAGCGGCTCGGCGTCCTGGAGGACTCGTTCGAGCCCAACTACACCAACAAGTTTCTGGGCTGGGAGGTCGAAGCGGGCGAGTCGGTGGACCCGGTGGGCGACCAGAAGCGCATGGCGGAGCTGCAGGAGCGCGTGGCCAGTGATGGGGGGTTCCACCGGCTCGCTGTCGACCAGGCCGTCGTCAGGGCTGCCTGATTGGGCTGGGAGCGGGGTCAGGGGTAGTCAATCCAGCTGAACCTTACCCGACTGAAGTCGCCAACCCCATTCAAGTCACCCCAAAAGGGTCATTTTTCGGCTTTACACTGTCGGCGTCTGTAGTAGCTTTGGTCCCGCCATCCCGCCAGCTTCAGCTCCAGAATGTAACTTTCCGTAGCTGGAGCAGCCACTATGCTTTTTGCCTAGAGATTTATGCTTAGGCAGTCCATGGAGCTACTCAAAACTTTAAGTGCCCCTCCGTTTTCACGAGCAAGACAGAACAGATTCAGCAAGTGAAATGTGACAATTAAACACGCGGCGCGACGGGATTCGGCGGGGTTGTGTTGCCCTCACGTACCACAACACCGCCCGATCTACACAGTGGGGAGCGTCCGTTAATATACCTCGTGATTTTCCTGTTGTTCGATCACCTCCTTAATCGCTGCGATCGGTCGCGATCACTTCAATCGGTATTCCCTGTATCTTGTCTAGGATTACGTGACCAGTTCCTTTCTTCTTGTCCGGGAATATCCGGGGGTGCGGGGTCAATCCCCTTCCCCGCCCAATTGTCTGTTCCGTAGAGGAGCGTGAGGCGGAAAACATGGACGAAAGATCGGTTGGACAATTAAGATCGTTGGGGCAGGGTTGATTTCAACGCCGATTCCAAGCCAAATCCTGCAGTGGTACGCAGGAAATGTGCGACAAGGGTAGACGGATTGTAGCCAGCCAGCTTTGGGAAAGTTCTTTGCGCTGCAAGGTGATCTATCCATCCAGTGACTCGCCAGACACGTGACTCGATGAAGCAGCGATGGATGCGCAGATGTAAATCACTCATTCTCTACCACTCGATCTCGAGGACTCCAGCTGAACGGTATCGTGACCGGTATTTCCTCAGGTTCCGGGTGCAAATAACAGGAGGCTGGGTGGTTATAATGCAGATATTTATGCCGCTGACCATGCCAGGACAAAGGGCATACGCCATTACTTGGACCGCGCCAGGCCTCACTTCCCATACACCAACAAACCCTGGTGCAGGAGCCGGTCGGGCGCCATTACCTTACCTACAGCTTCCACCAATGGAGTTCCCCGGCCGCACCCGACTCTCAAACTCCTGGCTCAGAGAAACACAGACACGTCACCAGACTTGAACACAGATCGTCCCGTTCCCCGACTCAAAAAAAAAAGAGGTCAACAGCTGAATAAAAAAGAAAAAAAAAAGCCTCGCAGACTGACTATATCAGGTCCTCTAGCTGCCCAACATCTCACTCCAACACCGGGCACTCGCCGTTCTCCACACCAACCAGGTCGGGCCTCCTCCCCGGCTTCCCCTCCCGGGCGGCCTCCGCATCCAACGCACGCTGCAGGGTGTGTAAGGAGTCCCGGAACCAGTACCCCATGGCGCCGAGGTACCGCAGCGCCTCGTCGTGGGTCCTTGCCCAGCGGCGGGGCTGCACGATCCGCTCGACCCCCAGCCCGGAGTTGACGCCTTCGGCCCGCCTCATCCCCATGAAGTACTTGTCCTTGAGTGGGTGCAGCATGGCCGCTACGGAGACAGGCGGGTCGGCTTTGGCCAGTGACGCAAGCGCGGGCTGGCTTGGGCGGAACCCGTGCGGGAAATCCGGGATGGCTTTGTGACGCGCTTGTTCCTCCCCGACTGATCACGCGACCAGCGCGCCTGTGGAGAGGAAGCTGTGCCCGACCAGGCGCAGCACCGAGATCCACGGAGGCAGGACGTCCGGCGCGGGCCGCAGGCGCTTGTCCCAGCCGTCCTCTAGCGCGGTCGGCGAGTCGAAGGCTGGGGTCGTCGCGACGGTGTGGAAATGGCCCCGCACGATGCCGACCGCGGCCTCGACGGCGATGACGGGGATGGACGGATCAAAGGTGCGCATCGTCGGCTCGTGAGCGTGGCCGTTGGGGGTGCAGGCTGATGGCGATGGCGCCGATGCGAGGCGGCGGCGGCGTCCCTTAAGCCGTGGCGGTAGTGCTCTCGTCGCCCGACGTTTGCAGCCCGAGCGCGGCGGTCGCGATACCGTCGATCTCCTTGACGATGGCCTCGACGGCCGCGCCGTCGGAAGCGGTCGGGGGGTTCGCATGGCCGATGGGCACGAACCAGGTGCTGAGGACGGTGAAGGAGCCGACCAGCCAGGGGTCCGTCACGATGTGGAAGTAGGGCCTGCCGCCGCCGACGGCGGCGCGTTCGGCGGGTGCGACGGGTGTGAGAGCCGATAGGTAGGTCGTCAAAAGTGATGGTTAGGTGGGTTGTATTGAGAAGAATTGCAAGCCCCAGGGCCGGAGGCCCTGGGTGCAAGATATCTGTGGGTGCCTGGAGGCCAGGTCACGTGACCGGCCCAGGCCCTCTGTCAGCCATGACAACGGGGATGGAGTAGAGCCACATGTTCTCGCCGTTTAGGGACGTGATGATTGGCCGCAGGGTTGTGTTCGTGCCGGCGAGGTGGGCCTTGAGGGCGGCGATTCTTTTGTCCCTAACCGAGGGCGCCATGATGACGTCGGACTCTTCGCCTCTCTATTTTTACTTCGACCTCAACTAGAAAGGACGTGCTAATGTGCCACCTCCATCACATACCCCACAGAACCCTCTTGTACATCGCGTCTGACCGGCTTGGCTGCGCATCCAAAGGGTTGATGGGTATATATATATATATATATATATATATGAGGTAGGTTTCTTCGTTCGTCGTTCTGACCCCGTCTGTCAAATGTGCAATGATCTGATTGCGACGCATGCTTGGCCTTCCCGGCCGTGGTAGCATCTCCACAGCGGCTTGGGAGGGGTAATCCTTGCATATCGGCTAGTTCAGCACGCCACGCGTGGAAAGGGCAGCAAAATGGGCCGGGGATGGCCCACTCCGGCCCGGGTGCCGCTACTGGCAGCGCGGGGGGTTTGGGACATATTGGGCGTTCAACAGTTGAACACCGAGGGCTGAACTGCTGCAGGGCGCTTCGTCCTGTTTCCTCGCATTAAGCCGTCTGTCGATTCTCGCTCGCACCAAAGTGCAAATAATTCAGACGAAACTTTAAATAGGGCGTAATTGTCACAACGTGCTGGCAGTTGCACTTTACGGCTAGTATAAATTTGGCCTCGCGAGGTGACGGGTTACCGCAGAGAGATCTTGATGACATCAGATATGGGGTGGGCCCAAAACTTGCCAAGGCTAGCCCTAAAAGCGGAGTACTTGGCTTTGCCGCTAATGCAACAGTCGTCCGTTGTGCCAGCCCCGCATGGCTCTAGGCAGCCGGCGCCATCACCTTCGCGGCCAGTAGCTCCCCACAACGCCAGTGGTCTCCGAGGGACTTCGCAAAAAAGCACGGAGCCAAGCCACAGAGAAAGAGGATAGCGTCGGGGCAGTAGAGTTCGGCACCCCTCCGCCGGAGCCCGCGGGTTGATTGCCCAGCAGGGTCGCCAATTGACACGCCAGGACCATCGGGCTGTCGGCTGCAAACAACATGCCATCCAAGCGCTAGAACTGCGTCAAGTATTTGTGGCAAGTTTAGCGGTTGCTTCTGGCAATCCAAGAAATATATATATATATATATATATATATATATATAGTGTTCGATAATGGAACGCAACGAAGCCGGTTCCCTCGAGTCATCACTTTACCGAATGCGGCCCTGCCGATTTTGTTCCCGTGAAACTGGATCCGTACCTGCCGTAATAATAAAGCAAGATACAGCCCGCTTCACGGCGCGATTTTATGCTCATGTATTAGGCCGCGTTCTTGGGGGCCAGCTCAACTTCGAGTGCGGGGCGCTCGTCGTGGACCTGCAATGGGTTCGGGCGGTCGATATTGACTCCGACGCCAGAGGTCGCCGGCCGAGTGAAGCCGATACAGCCGGAGCCGCGCCGCAGCGAACTACAATGACGTTTCCAAGCTACTCTCCTCTAGCCGGATTCTCCTAAATGCAGAAGCACATGAAGCGCGACGACAGATGCTCCACGACGTCTCGGAACTTATCTGTCCAAAGGGACGCCCCCGCCGACCGAAACCGTCGCGTCTTCCGTCTCTGTAAGCATAGTGACATTTGCCCGTTTGCCTTTACGCAAATCGACCATGTCGGGCCTGGTACGTCTTCACCTCCGGCAAGGATACAGCCTCGGACAATATAGCGAGGTACAGCGAAAGCGCAGCAGGATTCACTAAGAAACACTGTGACGCCACCGTGCCACCGCGTCGCCCTGTCGTGGGCTGGAGAAACGTTCTTAAAGCTGCATGACCGCTCGCTGCTGGCAGGTGTGAGGCATGCCCAACAAGGCTCGCTCCACTACGTATAAATGACCGAGCCATCCCACCATCCCACCATCCCACGTTGTCCCCCTCGTCCGTTGTCACCAAAGCCATATAATATACTCAAAACCAAACGCCTTATCTGGCTGCCGGAACAGTCTCGACGTAACCGACGATCTCCCAATTACCCTTTTTTAATACTTTATCTCGTCGTCCAGAAAAGACAAAAGGTTCCCTTCACAATGTCCAACTCTCTGGAGCAACTAAAGGCCACCGGCACCGTCGTCGTCAGCGACTCGGGCGACTTCACCTCGATCGGCAAATATAAGCCGCAGGACGCCACCACCAACCCGTCGCTCATCCTCGCGGCGTCCAAGAAGGCCGAGTACGCAAAGCTCATCGACGTCGCCATCGACTACGCCAAGCGGCACGGCGGCTCCGTTGAGGAGCAGGTCGACGCCGCCCTCGACCGCCTCCTCGTCGAGTTCGGCAAGGAGATTCTCAAGATCATTTCCGGCAAGGTTTCGACCGAGGTTGACGCCCGCTTCTCCTTCGATACTAAAGCATCGGTTGACAAGGCCTTGCATATTATCGAGGTAGGCAAAAAAAAAAAACGAGTTTTTAGACGAGTTTCTTCCTACCGCGCCGTTGCCTACTGCCTCCTTTGTCATATTTTCTCCTTCCTAATTCCTCCGTCTTCTCCTGCCTCCCCAATCTCTTCCTACCTCCTCCGTCTTTCCATCCTCGCTGTTTTTCCCTGTTACACACACACACACACACTCTCTCTCTCTCTCTCTCTCTCTCTCTCTCTCTCTCTTTCCCTACTTCCTTCCTCTCTTCCCCGCTGCCTCCTTTCTTATCTCACCTCGGACAGCTTACTAATGTTGATCACCTCTATTGTAGCTCTACAACCAGCTGGGCATCTGCAAGGACCGCGTCCTGATCAAAATCGCGTCCACATGGGAGGGCATCAAGGCGGCCGAGATCCTGCAGCGTGACCACGGCATCAACGCGAACCTAACTCTCATGTTCTCGCTCGTCCAGGCCATCGCGGCCGCCGAGGCCGGCGCCTTCCTCATCAGCCCCTTTGTCGGCCGCATCCTCGACTGGTACAAGGCCGCGCACAAGAAGGAGTACGCCAGGGAAGAAGACCCCGGTGTTGCCTCGGTCAAGGCCATCTTCAACTACTACAAGAAGTACGGCTACAAGACCATCGTCATGGGCGCCTCCTTCCGCAACACGGGCGAGATCACGGAGCTGGCCGGCTGCGACTACCTCACCATCTCACCCGACCTGCTCGAGGAGCTCCTCAACTCGACCGAGCCCGTGCCCAAGAAGCTCGACGCCGCCGCCGCACAGTCGCTTGACATCGAGAGGAAGTCGTATATCTCGGACGAGTCGCTGTTCCGCTGCGACTTCAACGAGGAGCAGATGGCCGTCGAGAAGCTCCGCGAGGGCATTAGCAAGTTCGCCGCCGACGCCGTCGCCCTCAAGGACATTCTGAGGAAGAAGCTCACTGCGTAGACCGGAGGTGACGGCTAGGGCTGGCTCGTGGGCACCATTGGAGGGACGGGAGGGCTCGGGGTGGGCTTCAATAGGGTGACGGGGACAACGTCGCGTTCCGACTGCCTGCTGTCGAGGTTAGGACGACCGTTTTGCCTGCAAGCGTCGCGGCGTGTGGGAGGGGCATTCGTGGCTCCCGTCGGACGGTTGGACGTACATGATGAAGCTTTGGATGCCAGCCTGTGCAGCGGCAGGTCGAGGAAGCCTGAGCAGTGGGGGTCGCTGGCGGGAAAAGGAGTCGATGGACGTCTTGAAGCTTTGGATACCAGCTTGTGCTGCGGCCAGGTCGAGGGCTACCGCTGCTGTAGACGGCTGCGTTGGCCCAGTCTGGCGTCTATTCTGCGCGGCAAGCGGTGGGGAGTCGCTGGCAGGAAAAGAAGTCGATGGACGTACTTGAAGCTTTGGATACCAGCCTGTCAGGTCCTGGGAGCCTAAGCAGTGGAGAGTCCCTGGCAGGAAAAGGAGCCAATGGACATACCTGACAAAGCTTTGGATACAGCCTGTCAGCGACCAGCCTAAGAGCTTGAGCAGCGGGAGTGGCTGGCAGGGAAAGGTGTCGATGGACGTACTTGGAGCTTTGGATACCAGCGTGCAGCGGCCATGTCGAGAGAGCCCAAACAGATGGTTGTCGCAGCTGCGAAGTAACTAGGGGTTCCCGAGGCTGGTGCCCACAAAAGAAGGCGAATAGGGGCGGGTTTCGGGTCGCTAACAAGACCATCATCCGCGGTTGGTGCTTATCGTTAACCGCCGGCCAGATTGCGAGCAGTTGCTGTGTTGCCCTTGGCGACGAGCATTGAGTTGGAGCAGTGGCCAATGGTATAGAAACGGTCACTTGTCGAGTTTCCGAAGGACAAAGGGGCTGTGTCGCAGCACTGGCGCCGCCATCACAGCACCCCAGGGGCTGTTGTCGGGGCGTGCGGGCGCGGTAGGCAGTAGAAAAGGGGGGCGTCGCGGTGCCGAGCTGTAAGTGGACGAAAAAAAGACAGGATGTTAGTGATTTGGATGGCCCAGGAAAGCGCCACGAGAAGGTGGATGCAACGAACCTGACGGTGTGCCCGATAGTGCCGAGCCGGTCTCGACCGTAAAGAAGCACATCTGTTGCAGGAATGTTGGTTAGTATCCCTCTCCCTCCCCCTCCCTTTTCTCCTCCTTTTTCTTCCCTCCTCCCCCTTTGATTCCCTCCCTACCCCGTCCAGCCCCCTTTTACCCTGCCTTTTTTATCCCCTTTTCCTTTCCCCCTTACCCCCCTTCTTTGCACTCCCCCCTAGTCCTTTGCCCTGTAAAATGTGTTAGCAACAGGAAGATGTCAAGCCACCCCCGGCAACAGCGGACGAGGGCACTAACCTTCTCGCAATCCTCCTATACCATATCCGTCGCAGCCAGCATGGGCGGCCGGTATAAAAAAAAAGGGGGGGGGGGAGGGGGTGCCGCCCGATCTGTTGGAATTTCGGGGGCGGATGTAATGTGCGGCGGCGAGTTGGGCTCGGATGGCTCGGCAGCTGGCGGCTGCCTTGACGCAGTTTATCGATGGGCAGGAAGGTTGGAGGTGTTAGCGATGATAACCCTCTGTGCTAAAGTATTAAAGAAGGGCCGGGACTCTTGGGGCTGGACGCAGGCGGAACGTGTGTTCGTTGACCCTAGAAGCCGGTTTGATGCCGACGGCACCTGGAAGGGGCGCTGCCTGGGTTCGACAACACCGAGGCTGGGGGTTCTGGCGGGTTGCCGGATGATTGACAGCGGTAAAGGTTGTGCCGAGGACAAACAAAAAGAATGATGAGGAAATCAAGAAAGGACGTATGCAGCCGTCGGGGAAAATAGGTAGGCGGTCTCGGCTCGTTAGAAGAGGATGTGCCGGGAGGTGATACGGGGGAAGTCGGCATCGGTACTGCACACACACTATAAACTTGTTAGCAACGACGTTGTAAGAGATGCTTTCGTGCGTGAACTAACCAAGGTGGACCGTGGTGGCAGGAAGCGCTGGATAGTTGGCTTGTTTGCAAATGTCGCGCCGACAGCCAAGAACAGAAAGCAAGTTAGCCGACATGGATGGCTTGGTGTGGGTTGCTGGGGCGGACGCTGTACTCACAGGATGATGCCGGCAACCTGTCTTATCGCCAAGCAGACCACAGCTGCCCGCGGGCGATGGGGGAGTGGAAAGCGTTGGCGTGGCAGCTGGGGAGCTGCCGGTGCTGAGTAGGCTGGGCGTTTGGCTTGGGTGTCGTGCCGAGCCTGTTGGCCGACTGGGAGCCGGCGGCGAAGCCCATCGCTTTTTAGGACTTTGCGGCCGGCCTAACGGGTTGATGATGCTATACTCACAGGATGATGCCGGCAATCTTTTCATTGCCAAGCAAACCAAAGCCGTCCCACGGGCGACGTGGGAGTGGAAAGCGTCGGCGTGGCAGTTGGGGAGCTGCCGGCGCTGGAGCCAAGTGGCGCGTGCCGAGGAGGCTGGGCGTTTGGCTTGGGCGTCGTGCAGAGCCCGTTGGCCGACTGGGAGCCGGCGGCGAAGCCCATCGCTTTCTAGGACTCTGCGGCCGGCCTGACGGATCGATGTCGCGGTACGGCCGGCTGAGCATGGTGATGGATAGGTAGGTTTTTCGATCAGCGTCATGTAAACCGGCGACTCGGCGTCAGAAATACCAAGCCTGGTGCAGAGTCTCGGTACGAGTAGGGGGCCTCACTGCAATCCCTGTCTGAGTGCGACCTGTGGCTGCCCTCATAACAGTAGGGAAGGCCGTCTTTTAAATAACCATCCCCTCCCGGGCGGTCCGCGGGCCGAATCGTCACAACATGGACAAGCAACATGAGCGGGCTCCTGCCTTACCAATAGCTCATCGGTGGCTTGGGACAAAAAGTCCTTGCGTCCTTCTAGCACGTCGGCGCGCGCCCTTCATGTGGGTGGATTTCGTAGAGACCGCCGCATAGCCCGCAGCTCCAAAACAAGTCGGCGAGGCTGGCATGTGGATGTTGGATGGGCGCTTAGCAGCAACGCAGCGATCGCGGACGGGATCCGCCAGTGGTAAAAGAGAGGGCTTTGTGCTGGAAGCAACAACTTACGGACCAGACCAAGATCAATGCAGACCAAGATCAATGACGAGGGCGAGGTGCGTAGCGGGCGGTTCTTTGCGAGGAGCGGCGGATGGCAAAGAGAAGAGGAGACGCGGTGCTGGTCGGGTCGGGTTGATGGACGGCTTTTGGTTTGAAAAAGGGAGCAAGCGACGGCGATCGAGTTGGCATTGGATTCAATCAGCTCGAATCGAACAGCAACCGAGTGTGTATGGAGGAGGGAAGCAAAAGCAAAGTGCCCGCAGGTGGGCAAAAATGAGGCAAGTGCTCAAAAGGCCCGGTTGAGGGCATCGTTGGAAAGGGTAGGCAAGCTGTAGTTTTGAACAGCGGCAAAGGCACCTGCCTGCCGTCGTTAGCATGAGACATGGATTAGGAGGAAGAATGGACGGCGAGCCTTGGCGCCCCGTGGGCTCGTAGTGTGGCGGCGCCGGCATGTTTGAAAGGAATGCCGGCTTGTCGAAGGAGGCGTGTGAAGGAGGCTCTGCGTCACGCAGCCTGCACGGCACCAAAGATTTTGTAGACTCCAGCTGGACGGGCGCCAGGTGTAAGCTAGCCGACGCAGCGTCCAGGCCCCGGCGAGGAGGCGCCTGCTGCTGCCTTGGTTCCGCGAAATGCAGCCCTTGGACCTGATGGTGGTCGCTAGATCGCCTTGGAGCAGTCAGCTGATACACCCTCGGGAATCGACAGCAACGCAGACGGGCTTATGTATTCGGGTATCGGGCGTATGCAGCCGGGTCGGCGCGTGACAGTGGTCAAACTGGGTGTCAAATAAATGTTTTCGTTAGCTTCCATCTACGCTTCGGGTTGCCGCGGCAGAGGGAGGAGGCGAGGCTGGGGGAAAAAGCAACTCAGCCAGACGAAGGAGAGAGTTTCGACCAAAAGCGCATGGCGAATACCTCGATCCCTATCGTTGTTGGCGAGCCAGGCCGAAGAGTGGCGTTGGAGGATAAAAAGAGGAGAGAAGGAGGAGAAAGAAAACAAGGGAGCGCGCGCATGTCTGGCCAGCTGCAGACGCTCGGCCGGTTCGTGGATGCTCGCTTCGAGTTGCAGCTTGCTGAGGTTAGTGGGGAGTCGCTGGTGGGAAAGGGAGTCGATGGACGCACTTGAGGCTTTGGATACAGCCTGTCAGCAGCCAGCCTAAGAGTCTGAGCAGTGGGAGTCGCTGGCGGGAGGGGTCGATGGACGTACTTGATGAAGCTTTGGATACAGCCTGTCAGCGGCCAAACTAAGAGCCTAAGCAGGGAGAGTCGCTGGCAGGGAAAGGAGTCAACGTACTTGAAGCTTTGGATACGGCCTGTCAGCGGCCAGCCCAAGAGCCTGAGCAGTGGGAGTCGATGGACGTACTCGATGAAGCTTTGGATGCTGGGTGCCTACCTAAGCAGTGGAGAGTCGCTGGCAGGAAAAGGAGTCGATGGACGCATTTGAGGCTTTGGATACAGCTTGCCGGCGGCCAACCTAAGAGCCTAAGCAGGGGGAATCGCTGGCAGGAAAAGGGTCGATGGACGTACTTGATGAAGCTTTGGATGCTGGGCGCCTACCTAAGCAGTGGAAAGTCGCTGGAAGGAAAAGAAGTCGATGGACGCACTTGAGGCTTTGGATACAGCTTGTCGGCGGCCAACCTGAGAGCCTAAGTAGGGGGAGTCGCTGGCAGGAAAAGAAACCGATGGACGTACTCGAAGCTTTGGGTGCCAGCCTCTGCAGCGGCCAGGTCGAAAGCTGCCGCTGCTGTGGACGGCCGAGTTGGCCCAGTCTGGCGTCTGTCCTGCGTGGCAAGCAGTGAGGAAGTCGCTAGAAGGGGAAGGAGTCGATGGACGCGCCTGACAAAGCTTTGGATACCAGCCTGTGCATCGATCAGGTCGAGGGCCCAGTTTGGCGTCTGCCTGCGCGGCAAGCAGTGGGGAGTTTCTGCTTCTGGCAGGAAAAGGCGGCGTCTGAACAGCCGTCTACAGAGGCCCAGCGACTGCACGAGTTCTGCCTCGACAAGCAAGCAATGTTTTCTGATCCCAACACCCCACCCCGACTGCCAGTCCCATACAATGCCTAACCGTTTTGCACTTTTGCTTGAACCAGTAGAGAGCCCTTCCGGATCGTCTAGCCACCGTTTTCCTTACCCAGGCTGCCGAGGGCCTCTTCCCGCGTCTTGACCAGGTCCTGCTGTGGCCGGCGCGAATCTCCCTACCTACCTGACCAAGCTCCACGCCGCCGAGTCTGCTACTGGCGAAGGCACCGGCAGCCTCCCATCTCCTCCCCCGAGGAGCCTTTAGCGTCCATTCTCCCGCCGCGCCGAGCACCGGATTCAGCAAATACGTCTCGCCTTCAAAACAGATCTTTAGTTTCTGCAAATGCCCTAGGAGCACGAGTTTCGCTCTCCCTTCTCGCCGTTCTGGTTATGCAGCTCTCTGTATCGGGCCCGAATCGGCGGCGCTCAAGCATCTGCTGCGCTGGGGTGGCACGAAAGGTTGGCAAGCGGCGATCATGGACCCCTGATCTCCTTTATTGGCACCATCGTTTTACGGGATGCTGATTGGGTAGGCAGTGCAAAGCTATAGGAGCATAACTGCGCTACGCTGGCCAGGTTTCGCCCGAACGAGCAAGCAACCGCACGTTCCGTAGCGTAAGCCCCTCCTAAAGAAGAAGGCCGCCGGCCGGCCAAACACACCGACCACCAGCCTGCGCCGGCGTTTGTTCGAATGGCGGGCTTATTAGGGCCTCCGCTTGCCTCGTGCGAAATGAAGACGATGGTGTGAGCATTGCACCCTGCCTGAGGGCCAAGTTCCTACCATGACGCCCTGGGGCAAACAACGCTGGCGGCCAAGGAGCCCTCGAGGGCCTCCGCCTGCCTCGTGCAAAATGAAGGCAGTGGTATGAGCATTGCACCCTGCTTGAGGGCCAAGTTCCTACCATGACACCCTGGGGCTGGCGGCCAACGAGCCCTCGAGGGTCTGCGACGGTTGGGTGTACGACACCGGACTGGTCGCGTCCACCCGCAGCCACTTTGCTCCTCGGCAGCCCGGTCCTCGGCGGACAGATGACGCCTGACGCCGCAGTTTATATTTCAGGCAGTGTGCGGGAGTATTGGCGGCCCAGCTGACCGTCCAGTCCCGCCCCGTCCCCGCCGGGCCCCCTGGAATGCTAAAGGGATACAGCGACCCCGTTGTCATCTCCCCGAGGACACCGCAAAGGTGCCAATGTGCAGCACGGACTACGCTGCACTGCATACTTGGTCGATTCCGAGAAACTCGCATGGATGCCGCGTCGCTCCAACACAAGGCAGCGGCCTGTTGGTAAAGCTCTCCGCCACAACACAAATCTGTCAAGTCTCCGAGACGAACGCGAAGCTGCCATCAGACAGGTCGAGCAGTACGTCAGCGGCCTGTCGGCAGAGCTTTCCACTACCAGGGAGGGCTTCCCCGCCTCTACTTTGGCGTTGCGAGTCCAGACTCTGGCGAGCATAGCACTTTGCCATGGAAAACAGGTTTCCCACGCCGCCAAACTCGCTAGCCTCAGCCTAGCTCCGAGTGCGTTATCCTGACCTGTCCAGTGAGCCGGAGCGGGACAGCTCCTGCTTTCATTGGTGGAAGCAGGCATTTCCAAATCGAAAAAAAGGCGCCAAGCCGTCTACGAGCACGCGGCCGTCGCCCGAAATACTACTGTCGGGCAGCCACATGGTTAGAAACAGGAGGACGGAGCGGACAGACAGCCTGGCTCACTGGCTCGGGAGGCGAGCACGGCCCTCGTGCTGCCTTTCGCCCCGAGGCTCATTTAGACATAACGAAAAGGTGTGTCGCCCCCAACGTCCGATTAACGCCGCGCGTGCCGCACACAGGCTGGGTCCGGGCCTCGCGCGGAAGCTGCCCCTGGATGGCCAGGGGAGGAGGAGAGAAGAACCACAGGTGTGCTTTCGTGGCGCCCCTTCGAACGAGTTCCCTGCAGACAGTCCCGTCGTATAGTTTATTAACCACTGCCAAAGTCTTTTGCAGCAGGTGCCGACAGCCCCACCCAGCCCGTTGACGACGCCTAGCGGCCGTGTGGAAGGGAATAAGACAGATGGCAGTGCCTCGCGGCTTTGCAAAGGATCTGCCCACCAGTCGCTGCTGTCTTGCCCGCCGTCCCGACCACGAACCCCAAACCCAGCCTTCGGCCCCGGCCAGCAGCGGCACAAGATCATGATCATCGAAGACGACGCGGATGTGCCCACCGAATATCCCTGCGCGCGGGGACAATAATTTCCTGGTGTTGCACGCGGTGCAGGACTTGATTAGTCAAGTGCACGGACGTATTGGGCAGGACGCGCATGGGGCATCATCAATCAAGCCCACGTCGCGTTTCGACCTCCTTGATCCTGACAGCGACAACAGGACGACCTCCAAAGGTTCCCCGATTGGCACGATTCCCCCAACCTCTTTGCGACTTTAAGCTTTCCTGGCACCTAACCTGCTATAAGCTCTGCCATTATGGAGCAGCACGACAACGTTCGCACGGTGGCCGCGCCCCCGACCACCGTAGGCAAGGTGTCGTCCTCTGGTCGAAAACATGCGAGCTTGCCCCAAGAACAGCGACGCCGGCAAGAGGACCACCAGGCACAATCTTCAAGCCAGCCACAGAACAAGGCCTCCGGCACCCCTTACAAACGACACGGGCCCCTTCGCAAAGCTCAAAGGGCAAAGGCGGCGTTGATGAGGAAGCTGGGCGCCTGTGCCGACTGCCGTAGGAATAAAGTTTCCGTCAGTCCGCAGCTCCCCGCCCCTTATCCCATCTCCTTCCCGTCTGGCGCTGGACCGCAGGAACTATTCGCTGAACGGCAGGAACTAATACATCATATCAATGTCCTAGTGCCATCCGTGTCATCATAACAAGATATGGAGGGAGGAGAGACAAGCTCTGTTCTCACCGGGTGCGTAAGCCAGCCCCCTAAGCCTAAAGCCACTGAGATTGGAAGCTTTAGCCGATGTAAATACGCCCCTGCTGACCCGCGGCCTCCAAGGAATACCGACGCCGACCCAGCAGCAGTAGCAACAGCAGCCGGTCCGGATTTACCCTCTGGCCCCGGCCACCACACCCCGGCGCCGTGTTCCGTCAATTCGGGTCGCGTTTGACCACCGCGCCGTCTGTCATCTCTGATCCGGCGCCCACGCCGTCGAACCAGCGGGGAAAAGTGACGCCTCGCAAGACGCCCATGAACAACATGCGGATGGCGCTCGAGGATAAACTGGGGACGGATGGGGAAGACCCGGCATTATCACGCTCTGCGCGAGGTGGGCGTGCCCCCTGCCGCCCGGGGAATGCGTCAACTATCGGAACGGCACGCTCGCGCCTACTTTGTGCTTCGTGGAGCGAGGGTGGACGGGAAGACGTACACTATCGCCTCGGCACGGGGAACATCATGCGGTGGGCGAGAGCCATGGTCGCCGGCACGGCGCTTTTTGGAAAGCCCTCCTCTAGATATCCGGCAGAGGTTCCAGAAAAAAAACAGGCCGAGATATACGCAAAGGCGTACGAGATCGCCAACCCGGCGCGCGCGTTCGATTAGTTTGGAGGTAATAAATGGGAATTTGCTAGGTAAAACGTTGAATATAACACCCCGCACAAAAATATAATCAGCAGTTTTAGGGACCGCCACTGGTGGCCAGGGGGGCGCAAGCCCTGAAGGACGTGCGGATCAAAAAAGTTTAGCTTTATAACACGCATACCGGTTGGCCTCTGCAAATACGGACGCTTAACCCGGTTAAAGCGCACCCAAACTCTGAACCCTAATAAAGGAATAAAGCATAACCAGCCCCGTACGGACGCTACGGAAAAGGAGGCGTGCTGACGACAACCGAAGGACGGCTGGACGGCTAAGCATAAAAAGGGCCCGAGGGACCCCCTGTGAAGGGAGTCTGGAAGGCAAGCTATCGTTTTTTGTTTTATTTTACTATAAGCTGGTTTAGCCTTGTATGAATACGACTGTTGAGCTGCTGGACCTTTGAGATCTCCCTAAGAGAACCCCTCCTTTTTTAGGCTTAACATTGCTGTAGCTTGCTGTCAAAGCAGTCGAGGTGTCACGGCGGCTGGGGCGGCTGCAAAAGGTGACCAAAAGAGAGATGTATTGGGAAGAAATCGAGGCCGGAGGCCTGGGCGCGTGCCGTGCACTCTATCTGCCTGGGAGGGGCTTATCTAATCTGCTGCCAGGCCCGTGCGCCTGGGAGACCCCCCAATGCCGTGACACTCACTCACTCATTTGGGGCTCCGCTTGAAGTGCTATTTACAGCAAAGAACAACACATAAGGGAGGTTACCCTCGTACGCGGTCGCATTCGGTTTTACCGCAGCAAACCGGCTTTATACTATATATAACGTCCGCGCGTTTCCCTTTTTTTTTTTCTTCTTTTCTTTTATCCTCCAACGCCACTCTTCGGCCCGGAGGCTCGCCAACAATGATGGGACCGGGTAGGCAATGGGGAATCGCTAGCAGGAAAAGGAGTCGACAAAATCTTTAGTGGAACACGGCCAGGACGCGCGCAATATCACCTCGTCCACCATAACTGGACCCGCGACAATACAAGCCAGCATTTCTTTCAAACATGCCCGCGCCGCCGCGTTGCGAGCGATCCCACGGGGCGCCAAAGCCCGCCGTCCATCCTTCCTCCTAATCCGGGTCTCATGCTAACGACGGCAGGCATTTGCATCCTTACGCAGCAGAATGTCCCAGCCGACGATACGGCGAGCGCTTCCTCCCCCGTTGACAAGCCCTTCCAACGGTCCGTACTCGACCCCAGTCCCCTTCGAGGCGGAAAGCGCCGGCGCACTGGCTTCCACTCCTCCCGCCAAAAGGCTGGAGCTCGTCCCCGAGCCAAGCGGCCAACGAGGAAGACGGCAGATTCCCTAAGAGCCTCGCCCCGGCATGGGATACAGCACAGCACACCAAGACCGTCGCCGCTGCTTCCACTGTGGATGGTTATCCTCGCCCATCCCTGTAGGAGTCACCCGACAGCCGCATCCTGCTCGTTCCCTAAGGGCTATCTCTGGGCCCGGCGGTCTGCGCAGGGACAATGTCCGCACGACGCCCGCTTCCCAAAAAAAAGCTCTGCGCACGAAAAGCCCGATACCATTCATGCCCCGCCCACATGGACGCGAGAAGTGCCAATACTGCGGCAGGGATGTAAAGGTGGGCAAAGGGCGTACGACCCCAGCGAGCTGAGGCTAAGCTTCGGGGGCGCAGAACATATGGCGGGTTGGCGCGCACCGTCATGGAGGCCCGCCGGGACCTGGCACACCGGCTACTGGCAGGCAGGCAGGCGGCTCTGGCTCAGGATGATGACGGAGAGGCACCCCATGCCTCGGCAGGTTCAGCCCTGTCTTGGGCCGTTTTTGATCCCGTCCTCACTGTGTCTGTCCTTGTCGAGTTTTGCTCTCGTACTTCGTGTCAAAGACATTCTCAAAGCTTTTTGCTCGCCGCCCTGGCCCACCTCGTCCGTGCCGACGGCCACCCTGTCCGATGGCAATCCCCACGTGCCTTTTTGGGATCTGGGTGATCGAAAAGCACAGCTGCCTTGCAGCAAGAGAAAGTGGAAGACCAGGCCCCTTTGACGGGATGGGCTTGCACCTGGTTGGTCGCTACCATCGACGTCCCCTATGGCCCTCCTTCCGCCATCCGGCACGGATACCTGTGGCGCGGTGCTTTTAGAAGGACGCGTATGGCCCCCAGCAAGAACGCTGGTTCAAGCGACCCCTCTGCCCAATGCAACGAAGTGGACGGACGACAAGCACGATTTCCTGTGGGAAACACAAGTCCTCTGCTGTCTCTGCCACGGACTACTGTCTCTGCCACAGACTACTGCCTTTGCCACGGGTTAGGAACCAAGGAGGCGCAACAGGCGTTTTCCCGCGCGCTTGGAAGGGCCGCGCCGCGTTCTGCCGCCGCCAGAAACAAAGCACGCCTCCTTCACAACCCACCAAAGCCGCTAGCCGCAACCGAAACCGACAACCAAGCGTGCTTGCCGGGTACCCGACGACATCCGCCTGCCCTTCCGCCGCAGGCCGCTTTGCTAGGTGACCGACGAGATCTTTGTTTCCATCATCCGCCCTACATGTTGGCATTTCTCTAACCACGTCCCGCGACAGCAGGCAGAGATAGGGTTCCGGATTGGAAATCGAGCACTTCCCCCTGTACACCAAAACGCCTCCAAGCTGGGACCGGTTTGAAGGGAATCCAAGCCTGCTGCGTGGCAACATCCCCGGTCCCTGCATCAAACTCCGGGCCAGCCAACGCGGCGTCTCCAAGCGGTTGTATTGGCAGTTGTTTAGCGTTTCCCGCACCCAAGTATCCCCTCCTGGATGATTTTTAGCCGGCACAATGCTTCAAAAGGCAATGGTGTTTACCGCAAATGCCGTTGGCGCGGTGCATAAGCTTCCGCGTTAAACAACGACAGCGCAGCTCGCTGTTTGGGGCTGGACTGTTTGGTTGGTCGTACTTTGCCGTGCCGAAGACCACGAGAACAGCGTGCAGCGTGACGCAGCTGCTCGCGGGCAAACTTGGCCAGGGCTCGTGCCAAACCTTGCTTTGCTCGTTCCAGGCCTTCGCAAGCCCAGAAGGACCCCCTAGACCGGGCTGGAGGGCCCAGCCAGCGGCAGAGTCCGGTCCCCGAACCCGGTCCACAGACGAGCCAGGCCGGCGAAAAGCATGTGGACGGGGCTGCCGCAAACGGATACCTCGAGACGGCCAGCAGCTGGCTGCTGCTCCAACAGCCCCACGACGTCAGCATCACGTCCCCTGGCGCCCGCAGCTAGGACGTAGCGAGCTGGCCCAGGGGCAGCACCACGCAGCGGGTCCCTGTCCATGCTGCGGTAGCGAGCCGGTCCAGCACAAGGACCCTGCCAGGTATGTGTGACTACCGGTAGGCGACGCTAGGTTGGACATTTACTTACTTTAATTTTTACCATCCTACTGTAGGAAGCCAACTGCCGCGTGCCCTCGACCCTGCCACGTCGGCCAGCCCCGAGGGCTCCTTCACACCCGCTGCCGCCTGCGTCGGGGAAGCAGACGTTTCCAGATCGAAAAGAGGCGCCGAGCCATCTACGAGCACGCAGCCGTCACCCGAAATACTACGTCGGGCAGCCACATGGTTAAAAAAAAAAAAAAAAAAAAGAGGACGGAGCGGATAGACAGCCTAGTTGCTGGCTTGGGAGGCGAACACGGCCCTCGCGCGGAAGCTGGCTCTGGATGGCCACTGGAGAAGAGAAGAACCACAGGTGTGCTTTTGTGGCGCCGTCCCACGAACGAGTTCCCTGCAGACAGTCCCGTCATTTAGTTTATTAACCCACTGTCAAAGTCTTTTACAGCAAGGTGCCGACAGCCCCCGCCCAGCCCATCGGCGACGCCCAGCGGCCGTGTGGCAAGGGAACAGGACGGACGGATATGGTTGTGAGCCTTTGGCACCATCGGCCCCTTGCTGGCGCCGCGTCGGTTGTGCGGATATGACAAACCCGGCGGTTCCATGGTGCCGCTGGCCTCCCCTTGCCGCCGTCATCACAGCCCTTTCCTCCCAACCTGGACGCTGCCCCTTCGCCAACGCTGTCACTCCAAGTTGCCCCTGCTCGCATCCCGCTCGTCAATGTGATGGCCACATCGTGTTCGAGCAGCGCAAGCCCTGCCTTGACCAGTGCGCCCTTGCTCTCTCCATGTGCCCTTCGGCGCTCTGCCCCGTATCTAGGTACCCAGGGATCCAAAAGGTTGGGCTGTTCGAATGTCACTCGTCGGCGATGATCCCTGGGGTTGCTAGAAGCTTTGTCCACGGTCCCTTGGTGGCAGTCAAACCCGCCGCCTCTAGTAGCTTCATCACTAATTGTCATCTAGCATTTCGCAGGCCGAGCCCAGACGTTCGAATCGGGATCCAGCAAGGTCACGCCCACAGCCGGCCCTGCGGTTGAAAGGACGGCTGTACGGCCCGGGCTTCTCCAAGGACTCCCTCCAGGTGCCAATGTCTCGCGGCCTTGCAAAGGACCTGCCGGCCATTCGCTGCCGTCTTGTCCGCCGTCCCGGCCATAAACCCCAAACCCAGCCTTCGGCCCAGGCCAGCAAGTAGCAGCACAAGATGGTCGACATCGAAGACGACGCGGACATGCCCACCGGACACCCCCCGCGTACGGTGACAATGATCTCCTAGGCGTTTGGGGCCGATCCGTGCCCTGTTTTCGTTGTCAATTTTCTCAGCTGCCCGTGGCGTCTGTCGGTGGGAGAGACAGGGGCGCCAACGAGGAACAGCACACGGGAGGGTCACCCTCGCACACAGTCGCACTCGGCTCTACCGCAGCAAGCCCGGCTTTTATGCTATGGATACCGGAATTCCGTGCGAGCTGCCTTTTCCGTCACTACCGGGGCACCCAGCGGCTTTCTCCGCCCCGAGCACCAACCACCCCACTATCAAATACCACGCGGCGTTTCGTCATGCCGAACCTTGAGATATCAAGACGAAGCCCCCGGGGCCGCATGGTAATCACTACGCTGACAGCCCCAGTGCGTTGGAATCAGCTACGTCCTGCTTTCGCTGCAGGCCGCCCTGCGACACTTGTGACATCACTTTTGTGCCCAAACCGCGGAAGCTACGAGGGCAGCATTTACAAAGCATCACCTGGCTGCTAAAAAGGAGGCTAGTAGGGCCGTCGCCAACTACATACAGCCCGGCACACAGCTCGGCCGAGGAATGTGACAAGTGACAGAACGACGTCACCCAAGCCTTCAACCGCCCCCAGGTCTGGATTAACAATGCCAGCACCACGGCGGTGCTTGGGCCACCTCGTCCTTGTCTGCAACAGCGGCGCGGGCCTCTTCTCCGTCGTTCTGTGCCCTTGACCCATTCGCAGCGTGGCCCATATCATTCGGACATGGCCAAACACCTCGAAACGCTTCCCGCAACCGATCGTAGCTCTCTCGCAAAAACCTCATCCCCTCCGTTGGGCGACGCCTTGCTCTTCCTCTTCCTCTTCCGGCCGTTCGGGCTGATCGGGCCGAGAGGCGGGCGCAGGAGCTTCGCCCTCTCCAGGTCCACGACCATGATGCCTCCGTCGTCGTCGTACAGGACGTTGCGTGGCTCCGCGTCGCCGTGGAGGATGCCCAGGCGATGGAGCTCGACAAAGGCCGTGATGACGGCGCCGACGGCGAGCGTCTTGTCGTCGATCCGGTCGGTGCACCTCGAGATGGGCTGCCCGGCCCAGCTGAGGAGCAGGAAGTGCTCGGAGACGCGGCCGTCGCAATAGTGCGGGAGGATGAGGTCCATCAGGCCGAGGCACACGGGGACGTGCTTCCCCTGGATGGTGCGAGCCCGGTCGTAGACTTCCTTCTCGTGCCGCAGAACTGTAAAGTCGGCACCTTTGGCGACGAGCGTGTACCCGTGGGCCGACAGCCGGACCTTGAAAAGCGCCCCGACGGCTCCGAGCAGGTAGAGCGGTGCAGCGTCCGCGTCGCGTCCGCGGTCCTGGGCCATCTGGGTGCGGAGGAGGCTTAGAAATTGGGCCGGTCCGATGTGCTTCGGTCCGTGGCTGACGGCGTTGGGGCAGGTTTCGTCCACCGGTCCGCCGTGTGCCAAGCCGAGGAGGCACTGATGGGTGCAGTACGGCCGTTCCCGTATGCTTGGCTGCGCCGGCTTGCCCGGCGTCGGGGAAGGGGGACCGTCTTCCTCGTCGTCCTCATCCTCCCCGGGGTTAGGCGTAGTGCTACGTGGTTTGCGACACGAAGGGGTTTGAATCGGTGATCGGGTGAAATCACGCCAACGTTGGGGAACGTAAGGGGAAGCGCGATCTTTGTTTTTGCGGACGGACGCGGGAATCTTGCTCAACACGTCCTCGTACTCCACATGCCAAAGATCAAGGCGTTTGGCCGCGTCGAACCAGGACGATGGAGGCGGCGCCGCACGCGCGGCCTGGAGGGTGAAGGCGAGAACTTGCGCGACGGCAGTGCGGTAATGCTTGTTCTCGTCGTCGTCGACAACATCCAGGCTCGGCACGCACACCTGGTAAAAGACGGCGGCAGGATCGTCCGGGATGTAGAGAAAACAAAGGCCTGCCCCGTGCAGACGTACCCGTACCGGACGCCTTTGCCGACCATGTAAGAGAAAAGCTCAGTGACGACGGCGGCGGCGAGCGCTCTCGACGCCGACACAAAGTCCCCGCCGTCCCGGTCGACGCTGATCACGTCTCGCCCCGGCTCGATCCCGGACGCCAGGCCCGTGACCACCTCGTCCTGGCTCAGCTTATGCGGCGCCTTGTACTCGATGGCCATTGCCGGGATTCTGGCGCCGTCTTCTGTTGTCGTCCTATATATGCAGGACAGGTCCGCCCGGTTGCCCTCGTCGACGGCGCCGAGGTCCGTGTAGCTCTCGAACGCCACGGTCCCGCGGAGGCCGAGGGAGTCTCGGAGCTGGGCGTCCCCGAATACCGCGTTGACCAGCCGCCGCACCGCCTCCTCGACGGTGCCGCGCTCGAAACAACGGAGCCCCCGCTCGCCGTTGACGGGCAGGATTACCAACCGAACGTATTCCAGCTGGTGGCGGGACGGGAACGCGGGGCGGGAGGCGAAGGACGACCTGGAGAGCAGATCCAACACTTCCTGCTGCCTTGCCGGAAAGTCGTGCCATTTGGCGATCCGCCGAGGGCAAACCCGGCCGGCGGGATTGGCCGTGTCGCTCTGTGTGGTCAGAGGGCGGGCGACTACCTTGATGGCGAGGCTGAGAGGGTGGCAGGCCTCGAGATAGGACCGAAACGTTTGTGGTGACACGCGACTCTCGGCTTCTTCGCGTAGGCGCCGCGCCTCTTCGTATCGGCGTTGCTCCTCTTCGCGTAGGCGCCGCACCTCCGACAAGCGACTCTCGGCTTTTTCGCGTAGGCGTTGCTCCTCCGCAAGAACCTGCTGCAATCTCGCGATCTCGTCGGCCATTGCAAGTGTGGAACAAAGCGCCTTGAGGTCTCGTTGATCTGGCAGAGGACGGCGGACGCGATTATTTTGGTGGGATTGGGCTGGGATGGCCCGTTTTTGTTTATTAGAAATAGGAAAGGAAATAGGAAATAGGAAATAGGATAGGAAACCTACAGGAGAAGGAAGTTCGGTTGGCGTTCCAGGTCGGAGTTGCATATTTTTATTTGGCACCACCTCCAAGAACGCCCCGTGCGCCCGCAGCGGAACAGGCAGGTATGTGTAGACTTTGCGGGCTCCAAGCCAAGGAGGATTGGGCAAGCAAATTAGGCTGGACCAGCACAGCCCAGCCTAAAAGAGGAAGGGAACGATGCTGATTTGGAATGGAGGCGGGCAGGGCGAGCACGTCGCCCAAATAATCGTTGGCACCTTCTCGGGGTGAAATCAGAGGCATTCGGGGTCTTCCACACAATTTGGCCAATCAACTTTCACTTGGAGGTGCCAACGATTATTTGGGCGACGTGACGAGGCAGGACGAAACGAAACAAGCCAAAATGCATTGGAATGTAGACTAGAGGAAATTGGCTCAAGATAAGAAGAATCGTCACCCGTGTTTGTTTTTCAACCCTTCTTTTGGCTCTTGCCTCGACGTCGCTTGCGTGTCCACTGCCCCAGAAGTGATGCTCTTTCTGACAGCCAGGACACTCACTCGCGTGGGCGTTTCTCTTCTTTGGACCCGGGAGCCTGCGCGGGTGGCGTGTGGACGTCGCCGGCCAACTCATCTCTCTGCCTCGTAAGGCCCTAGTGGCCGTAACAGCTTCCGTCAATGGTGACCAATCGAATGCAAACAGGGACGGCGAAGGCGGCCACGCTTAAGCAGCCAAAGGTACATGCGAGTATTCGGCCCTCCAAAGCGAAAGGAGACGGTCATAATGCATAAGAGACCTATCCATCGCGTTTAAAACGCGTCGGGTTTTGGTGCAAGCAGGCGGCCATTGGGGTGGGAGAAACCGCTTCTCGCCCCGGACCGATAATGCAGCAGCATTATGGGTATGTATGGCGGTGTGCTGGCCTTCGCATTTCCAGTCTCGTATTGCATATGTTACTTTTTGCAGGGCGACTCTTAAAGCCTAGCACTGCCGATCATTCCCCAAAGCCCGGTGATCGGCAGTGATGAGGCTGAAGAGCCATTCATGATTTTGACGCCCTGTGATCTGCCTGTGTGTCGCGTTTCTGCCGCGGCACGGCCATTGCAAAATTTGCAGCACAAGTTGTCCTCCTGGGCAGGTGCTGTACGGCAGTGCAAAGCTCAAACTGGGCAACAATCGATTTTTTTTCAATACATTCACCCCCGTGTGGATACGGGTGTGCGCTTGCCAAATTTACTGCTCTATTAGGCATAACCCACATTTCCAGATATGGTTACTTGGAAATAGGCCTGTAGTAAAAGGTTTATGGCTTATAAAATGACATTTTCGACGGTCCTAAATGATCTTGCTTTTACACCCTTTTATACCAGTGCATACACGTTTACCTGGACCCTTCGGCGGGTTCAAGGTATTATGCTTCCGTTTATCGCCCGCTGCCGGCGTAAAGCTTACGACCTCCTTTTACATGCCAACCCCCATTCCAACTTCTGCCTTAAATGCGGGTATGCTTTTTTTAAACGCCTAATACCTAATAACGTCGTTATCGACCTTATATTTTCGGATTACGAAAACACACCCCGCGCTTTACAGACTACTTCCCTTTCCCTCACGATACAAACCGTACCCATTAAGCGAAAAACCCCTTTAGCCGATAACGTAGCTGCTGCCGTTCGCGAAAGGGGGAAAAGCATTTTGTTAACTAAAAAAACTAGCAAACCTTTAATAGTTTCCATTGCAACCAACTGGTTTTACAGCAAACACTATTTCCAAAACACCGACGACGAAATTATAGCAGGTATTAAGCATTATAAAGAGATTATCCTATTTAAATCCTTTGGTACGGCCTAGCATAAACTGGAACGCATATACTTTTCTTTGCAACATTTGGTTTAAAATTTTATAGAAAACAGCCCATTGCAGGACCACGAAAAGCTTTTATTATAAAGCATTATTTTTAACGTTAAAGCGAACAAAACGGGAATTATCGAACTTTCCCACCAGTTTAAAGGTTTATTAAGTTTAAATAATTTGTTATCTAAGCTTTTCGCAAGTACGTGCTTATATATCTGGTTTTATAATTTAATACACGTTTACTTTATTTTTCCCGCAAAACCGAAATCCGAATACACTTTAACTTTGTTCGCTAGCAAAGAAATGCCGCTTCCTAGCCCGAAAAAACCCGTGTACAGCTTTTTGGACGTAGGTATGCCGGCAAACAATCTTTTTGCACCTTCGACACCTTCCGCGCGCGCGAAGAAAATAGGGGCTAAAAGTGCAAAAAAGGGAGCTAAAGTTAAAAAGGAACAAAATGTGGCGGTAAAGGTTAAACCTGTCTTTCGGGTTATGCGCTTAGGGAAAAAATTAACAAATGCGACGCTTAGCGAACCGGCTAGCGATAGCTTACCTTTGTTAAATTTTAAATTTAACCTTACCGTTTATAGCGTTGCTAGCACTAACGAAAAGGCTAGGCTTTGTGCTAAAAACGGTGAAAACGAATACGGGCTAGCTGGACAAGCATATAAGGGTGCATTCAAGTACGCTAGTTTTCCCCCTTAACTTTATATAATTATGGAAGGTTAAGCGTATATATTAGTATATTTTCGCGTCCCGCTAAAAAGATTAATCAGGTTCCTCCGCTGCCGTTTACATTGCGAAGTAAACGAACGCGCGCAAAATCGGGTTCGTCGCTTTCCGGGAAACGCACCTGCACAAATGAAGTTAGTGATAGTGCGGCGGACGAAACCGAAGTTAAAAAAATGCGGATACGGAAACGGAAGCAATGTTTTTGTCCTAATTGTTAACCTATGTATATCCATATGCTCCAACCCATTTTACTCCTCGTTAGATTGTATTTTTAAATTTCCCATGTTATTAACCAATTTATCCCTTTTATTTGCCGGCTTGGGTATGCATTCCTATTTTCCGTTTAAAATGTAATCCTATTTTTAAGCTAAAATTTCCAATTGACGCAAATATTAGGAAGCGGATAGGTTAGCCAAAATTAGTAGATTACAAAGGGATAACGAAGGTGCGTTTCCCGATGTAATGTGTTGTTAAAGGCGGTTGCGTAGGGCAATATATTGATCGAAGTATGGCGATCCTCGTTCCTCCTTTGCTTTCCACTAAAGAAGCCCGCCCAATTCCGTAAGCACCCGTTTAGCAAAAGCTAACGTTTTTACAAAAAAATACTCGTTGATATCGTAAGCATCCTAGGCGAGGATTTGCTTTACGTAAGCTAACGCTTCCGGATTTACCGGAACTCGCTAATTTTTAATATTACCTTTGGGAAAATAATATAAATAATAAAGACGGCCCGGGATAACATGTGGGCGTTTGGGTTAAGCACGAATGCGATGGTTATTCCATAAAGTAACAAATTGTGCAAATTGATTGCGTATAATTGGCATATAAATACACAATAAAGCAATTATATCTGCGAAAATGTTTTTGCAAAACAACTTTTCAGTAGCAAGTTTGATAAAAAAGTTCTGCTTAAGGTAAATATGTACACGCATATACAGCAGGTGTGTCACACGGAAGAACCTGTAGACTCACCTAATCGGCCCTACAGAAGGTCCGGGAACCGGTATAGGTGCCTAACGGCCCCGAGGCCTAAAGGCCGAAGGCTGGAGGGGCAGTGTAAATCATGTACTTAATACTTCGCACGGATTACAGGGTGGTTTATATAAACCCTGCCATCTCCTATGTCCTCTATGAAAGATTCCTTCTTCCTTAAGCATCTTTTGAGCCCATAGAAAGATTATCTGCAATATAGAGATCCTTTTCCAAGCCGTTTTTAACCCCTTGTTACAAATAATCTTTTTTCGCTCTGCCCCCTGACGGAAGCCTTACTATCTTTCCTCCTAAGCTTTGGAGAGGCCCTGTTAGTCGGCACCCCTAAACTCCAACTGTTGCCTTCTTTAGCGAATAAAACCCTAGGGCCACACCATAGACATTTTGACTGTCACCGGTGTTTTCGAACGGGTAAAAGCGAGAAGAATATACAAGAGGGTCGTTTTACCTTCTTAGTCGCCCTGGCGAAATTACGGAATTCCAAGAAAGGCCGGAAGATTTCCCTTGATCCTTTGGGATTTTACGCTGCCCAGGAGTACAGGGAACCGGACCTCCTTATCTCGTCTGCAACGATATCTCCTTCCTTACCGAGCGACTTTGGCATGCCGGCCCGGGAATCAACGGAATCCCCTTTTTTGCCCAGCGATTCCGGTATACCTGCCGACACGATGCCGGCCCAATCTGGAAAAGCAGCAAGAAAAGCCCCCGAAGGCCCCTCCCGGTCTGTACTGGAAGAACGTCAAGATACCCTTATGCTTGACGATTAGGGGGCACTTATCCTTTATTCGGCACCCCCCTTTAACATGGCCCTCGAACAATAAGCCCTTATATCCGTAGGACGCTTTTAGGATCCCCCGGGCTGGATGACCGAAATCCAACGGGAATTCATCAGTACGCACGAAGCAATTTCGGCCCTATCCCGAAATGTGAGCCAGGAAATCCTCGCCGATCGGGAACAAATCCGCGAAATAAGGACCTATTACGGCCATATCACCTACGCGTACAACACCGTCGTCTCCTTATATTAAAAAGGCCTGATCGCTTCCGCCGAGCAACAAAAGGCATTCCGGCAACGGATTATCGGAAAAAGCTAGGCATTTGCATAACAAGTTTGGGCTACAGTTGCCACTTTGGCTAAAAAGCAATAAACCCGTTCGGAGGCCCTAGTTCAGCTCCGGGATGTTACTCGGGCCTAATAAAACTATTTGCAAAACCTACAAGCACGGCTTTCCACTTTCGAAAAGGGAGTTACTAATTGGGCCGTTGATAAGGATGCCCAAATCCAGGATCTCCTAACCAAGGAGCATGTTTCGCCCGAGGCCCTTACCGAAGCCGAGCGACGTATATTAGCCCAAACTCGCCAGTTTGTTAAAGACGCCGTACGGGAAAGCCGGCGGCTTGCAGCATAAGGAAAGCGGCCTAAATCAGCTACTATACTTTCGGCCCTGCAACGATCGTCTTAACAACTCGGATCAAACCGAAGCTTTCCCTAAGACGTACCCGTCCCTACTAGGGAAGATAGGGCTAAAGTTAATACCGATATACTTCCGCTTTCCGCTTTTAAACAAACAAGCTCGATGGCGCGGGAACGGATTGTTGGATCGAACGCCGGCTTGCTGGCCGCACAAATGGAACGGATTTTAAAGGATTCGCAAACCCGAGCGAACCAGGCCCGCACAAGCATTACGCCGGGACGGATATAGGGATAACCCGCCGGTAATCCGGACTTTTCAAACTTTTCAGAATCGGATGATAGCGATAATAACCTGCCACCGAGACCTCCTAACCGAAGGCCACGGCTATTCCGATCACCCTTTCCGCCAAGCGATAAGGCTTCGCAACCCCCTAGGGGAACTCCCCAAAGCACGGTTTTTATAGCCAACCCCGTGCAACTCAAAGCCCCCAGCGCTTTCGAAAGGGATCGCACCAAATTTAAAAACTGGTAGTTCGTGGTACAGGCTTATATAAACGCCTGCCTTTAAAGCTTTACGGGTAACCCGCACCGCATCATTTGGGTCGGGTCCCTCCTAAAAGGAGCCGCCCTCCAATGGCACGTAGCCAAAGCACGTTTATTGGAATTTATAAACGTTCAAAATTTTTGGAAAGGATACGCTTCGTCGCTAAAAAAGCACTACAAAAACCCTAACGAGGAACGAACTAATGCCAAAAAACTCCAGTCCCTAAAGTACAACGGCGATATCGTCGGCTACCTAACAGAGCTGGGGCAGTACAATATAACTACCTGATAAACCGGTACGACCTTCCAGGATTTCGTCCGATCCTCGCTACCTAAAGGTATCGCCGATTTGGTATATGCCAATAAAGGTCGAATCCCTACGGACGACGCCGAATTCCTCGAAGCCTTCCAAAAGGCAGGGATCACTTACAAGCAAAAGCTCGCAGATAAAGCCTCCATTAAGGCTTTGATGCAAAAAACGGGCTAAAAGGAAAAGGGAAAAAACGAGCCCGCTTCGAATCAGGAGCGCTCGAACGCGGGCCGTCGCCGCGGCAAGGGCTCCAAAGATAGGAACCCAAATCTATCCTCAAACTCCCGTTCCGGAAAAAAGGCTAACGATAAAAAAGCCGCCGATAAAAAGAACAACATTTAGATTACTACCAAATTGGCATTCGAAGGAATCGAATAACGCGATATCGACGCACGAAAGTTGGCTAAAGCCGACTGCTGGCGCTACGGAAAAGAAGGGCACCATACGTTAGAATGCTACGCCAAAAAGGACACTAACGGCAAGGAATTCCCTCCTACACCAGCAAAAACGGCCGGTGCCAAATCCATTCTTAAACGCCCTGTAACGGACGAACAGGAGGAACAGCCACAGGCCAAAAAGGCTAAAATCGCTGGCCTCACCTCAAAAGCCCCGAGCGAACCACGAATTTTTGAACTATCAAATTCGGAATCAGACGATGACTGTTGACAACCATCGACCGTCGCTGCTGCACGAAGGCCTTTAACGGATAGGGAACTCGCAAGGTCAATTTTTCGCATGTACATACGGGCGAAGGGATCGAAGGAGATACCTGTCCGGGTCCTTTTAAACGGAGGCAGCGATACGAAGGTTATATTAAATAAAATAGCGAAGTAACTCCCGGGTCACCTAGTTAACAAAGCTATCCCTCGCGTAATAACCTCCTTTTTAGGAAAAATCGAACCAAAAGCCGGAAAGCAACTAGTTGTCGACGTTACCTTCCGGCACAAAACGCACTATTTTACGGAAACGTTCGAAATTAGTCCTACGGATCCAGATTGCGATATTATCCTGCCCTTCGCATAGCAAAGGCAACACCTACCGCTGGGGTTACTGGATCGCGACCTTCGGGATATCCGGATGGATTCGGACAAATGCCGGAGATGCAACAAACCACGGGCATGGAAGCTACAAGATTTACGGCCGCCCAAAGGCTTACGCCTTCGGGAAAATATAAAAACAGTTAAGCCCGCGATTATTGCCGCTATTAAATACGGGCACGGTATTCCTTCCTTCAAGGAAGTGACTAAAGCAGATTCGGACGGCCTCGAATCGGTGCTATAGGAGTTTAGGGAATTGGATATCCTAAAGCCGTGGTTAGAAAAGCAGGTACGAATCGGTCGGGCCAGGCTATGCAAAACTACTAACAGTTCGCCCCTTATGTTCGCAGAAAAAAAGACCCCCTCGATCCTTTAAAGGTGGTAGTCGATTACAAGGACGTAAACGCCAAAACGATTCCGATTCGGTGCCTTATCCCGCTTATTACAGAGCTTTAGGATTAACTTCGGAATGCCAAATGGAAAACGAAAATCGACCTTAAAACCGGGTTTAACCTAATTCGGATAAAGAAAGGGCACGAATGGCTTACGGCCTTCCGCTGCAAATACGGCGTTTTCGAGTTCACGGTTATGCCTATAGGCTTTATTAACGCCCCCGCCACCTTCCAAAGCATAATGAACTATATTTTTATGGACCTTATCGATGCCGGGCTCCTTATGTATTTGGATGACCTTTTAATATACGCAAAAACCAAGGAATAACACGATAGTTTGGTAAAGGAGGTGCTTCGCCGCTTTACTAAACACAACCTGGCCGTAGCCCCTCGCAAATGCGTTTAGGGGGTACACGAAGTCGAGTTCCTTAGTTACATAATAGGACCCGAGGGCATCGCAATATCCAAGGACAAAGTTGATGCTATCATCCAATGGAAGGCCCCCAATTGCTTTAAAAACTCCCAGTCGTTCGTCGGCTTTGCCAACTTTTACAGGAGGTTTATTAAGGGGTTTTTAAAAAATTGTTAGGCCTATAACGACGGCCAACGCCTTGCTTAAAAGCCAATAGCGATAAACCCCCGAAATGGAACAGGCTTTCGAAGCCTTTAAAGTCGCTTTCGTTTCGCCTCCGATATTCCGGCATTTTAATCCGTTTTTCCCAGCGCAAGTCGAAATAAACGCTTCGGATTTTGCCCTTAGAGGGGTATTATCCTAAAGGGACCCCGAAACTAATAAACTGCACCCCGTTGCCTTCCATTTACGCAAAATGTCGCCCGCCGAAATCAATTATAAAATTTACGATAAGGAACTTTTGGCGGTCGTCGATTGTTTCGCTAGGTGGAGGCATTACTTCGAAGGGGCAAAGCACTGGATAAAGGTTTATACGGATTACCGGAACCTCGAATATTTCCTAACGGCTAAAGTCCTTAATCGAAAGCAAATTAGATAAGCACAATAGCTAGCTAGTTATTGGTTTATAATCAACTACCAACTAAGAAAGCAAAATGAAAAGGCCGATATGCTATCGAAATTACCCCAGCATAAGCCTAAAAAAGGGGGGAGTAAAGATCAGCCGATTACGACGATCCTGTAAAAAAAACACTTCCTAGCAAAAATTTCGGCCCTAAAAAGATAAGGAGATAACCCTATGGAAGAAGCTTTGCTGCAAGGAGCACCTTTTTTCCTTTTGTCCCCAAACCGGCTTTGCAATATTCCAGTCCTAAAGTGGGCTACGGAATTTACTAACAAAGTTAAGCAAGCTGGTATATCGGATCCCAAATACCAAAGTCGCTTCCAAAAGCCCGAAAAGGGTGAAGAAGTAGAGGATGGCTTCCTTTATTATAAAGAAAAATTGTAGGTGCCAACGGAGGCTTTGCAAAAGGAAGTTTTCGAGTCCGAATATGATACAAAAGTCGCTGGACATATGGGTATAGATAAAACCCTCGAATTAATTACTCGGCACTTTTGGTAGCCCAATATTGAAGCAAAAGTCCGGGAATACGTAAGGGGATACCTGGAGTGCTAACGCAATAAGGCCTTAAGGCATGCCCCCTTTGGACCCCTACAACTCATAGAGCTGCATTACCAGCCTTGGAAGACGGTAGCTATGGACTTTATTACGGACCTCCTTTTAAGCGATAAGTGCGATTCAATCTGGGTAATGGTAAACCCCTTTACCAAGATGGCGCATTTCGTCCCCCTTAAAATCGAAGGTAAAAAGTCGGATGACCTTATCCGCATTTTCGCCAAAAAATACTGGCGACTGCACGGTGTGCCTTTGGATATTATCTCTGATAGAGATTCCAGATTTACGAGCCATTTGTGGAAATATTTCCTCCGTTTGGTAGGTATTAAGCCAAAAATAAGCACTGCCTTCCATCTCCAAACAGATGGATAAACCGAAAGGCTTAACCAAAGCCTGGAAGCCTACTTTAGGTTTTTCGTAAATTACGAAATGACTAACTGGGTTGAGCTATTACCTACGGCGGAATTTGCTTATAATAATATATTTTCGGCAAGTACCTCCATTACTCCCTTTTTCGCCAATTACGGGTACCACCCAGCTTCTAATAATCCCCCTTTCTTAGGACGAGTACGCAATCTAGCAAGCCAACTTTACCGGCACTAAATGACCTAGGTGCACGAAAAAGCCAAGCAACACCTCGAAAAAGCCCGGGAACGAATGAAGCATTAGGCCGATAAAAAAAGAAGCCCCTCGCCGGTCCTTACCGAAAAACAGTTCGTTATGTTAAACGCCCGGCATATAAAAACCCGTCGCCCTGCTAAAAAACTTGACGCCAAAATGCTCGGTCCCTTTCGAATCTCCAAGGTTATTTCCTCTACGGCAGTACGATTGGCCCTACCTAAAACCTGGAAAATCTATAACGCTTTCCACGTATCCCTTATCGAGCCCTACCGCTTTGGCATTCAGGCACGACCTAACTCTGACCAGGTATTGCGGGAAGCCCCTTCGGTTATAGGAGATTACATTATGGACAAGGTTATGGACTCCATAGATATAGGCGGAAAAGTTCGTTACTTTGTCCGATAGGAAAATTACCTACGTAAAAAGGACTGGACGTAGGAACCCTGGGAGCATTTCGATACCGACGGATTTAAGCAACACGTTGTTACCTTTTATCGGCTCAACCCCGATAAGCCTAAGGACCCCCGCGTGCCACAAGATACAGGCACGGCTGCATCCTTTAAGCGGGCTTTAAAAGGTTTCGAAACGCGCCCTAGGAAGAGGAGGATAGTGTTACACGGAAGAACCTGCGGACTCACCTAATCGGCCCCACAAAAGGTCCGGGAACTGGTATAGGTGCCTAACGGCCCTAAGACCCAAAGGCCGAAGGCCGGAAGGGCAGTGTGAATTATATACTCGATATTTCGCACGGATCACAGGGTGGTTTATATAAACCCTGCCATCTCCTATGTCTTCCATGAGAGATTCCTTCTTCCTCAAGCATCCTTGAGCCTATAGAAAGATTATCTGCAATATAGAGATCCTTTTCCAAGCCGTCTTTGACCCCTTGTTACAGGGGCCTAGGGCAGGCCTGCCCGGCAGGCTTACGACCTCGCTACAAAGGACGGCCGGACTCCTTCCGGAGTGCACCCGCCCGGCTTACCTCCATTATAGATATACGGGGTTTACGGTGGCCACATAAAAAAAGCAAGCAGCCGCTAAAGCATTTATAGCGTAGCTTCGCACCCTCCCCCCTACCGACGTTATAATATATAGCGACGGGTCCAAAGCGGAAAACGGGGCAGTTGGTTACGGCTGGGTAATCCACCAAGCCGGCTAATGCAAACTTTCCGGGCACGGCCGGCTGGCGCACCCGGCGGAAGTATTTGACGGCGAAGTAGAAAGGGGCCGGATGGGCCTTCGTAAAGCCGTTTGGAGCTTCCGCAACTGCACTTTCCACTTGTGCCTCGATAACACCTCGGCGGCTAACGGCTTTTTAAGCACGGCCCCCGACAATTTATAAGAGGCTTTTAAAAAAGTCCATTACTTTATGGATAAATACCAGGTATACGTCCGTTAGTCCCCGGGCCACACGGGAATCCCCGGAAACGAAAAAGCCGATGCCGAAGCAAAATTGAGATCGGCTTTACCGATACCTTAACACTCTAAACCAACGGTAGCTGGAGTAAAGGCTGCAGCCCGAAAAATAGCCCGCGACGCCTGCAACACCTGGTTCGAAAACAACCTCCCGGACCGGTATAGGGCTATAAGCCTCCCGCCGGTGCCACGGCCCGCACCTAAAGCTTTACAGCTGCACCGGAAGGTATTACAGCGGCTAATAGCCGCAGGCACGGGGCACGGGGACTTCGACTGGTACCACCGAAAGTTCCAGCACGAAAACGACAACCCGTGCCGTTGCGGACGAAACAAGTCCCCTTTTCACCCTGTATATTGCATGTTAGCTAGGGCGGCAGAAAACAGATAGCCCGTAACGGGCCCTTCCCCGGCTTTCGATAAGCCCGGGTATTGGAAACGGCTATTGCAAAAGCCTTTCCTTTTTGCCTCGTTCGCCGAGGCTATTAACTATTACATTATCGCTAGGCGGTAGTAACAGGGCTTAAAAAGCCCGCATACAACCTTTTTCCTTTTTCCTTTTTCCTTTTTCCTTTTTCCTTTTTCCTTTTTCCTTTTTCCTTTTTCCTTTTTCCTTTTTCCTTTGCACTTTTCATCTTTTCCTTTATACTATTAGGACCAACAATAGGCTCGTTGGTCCCCCGTACCTCCGGCCGGGCCCAGGGGGGGTCCCAAGGACCCCCCCGCCCAAACCCGGCCTAACCCCCTTTTCCGGCACACCCGCCGGCCGACAGCACCACTACCAACAACAGCGCCTACAGCGCCCAGGCGTTTACTCGCCCTTTCGCCGATTGCCCGCTTACTAACAAGGAGCGCCGGAACGCGGCCCGAACTCCGTATGCCTTGGGCTTGCCCCATGGTTTGATTCTGTTAGCCGCCTCGATAGCAACACGTAGCCTACTGTCAAGCTTAGGTAGCGCTAGCACGTCGTATGCCCCCAGGGAGGCAGGGACTGGTAGATCCCGACTATAACGACGTTAAATATACTCACTCACTCACTCTCTCTCTTTTTCTCATACCTTCCCCCCGAAAATTTTTCCTGTCGGACCCACTGTTAGTGACCGCTAAGGAATCCCGGCCATTTTGGTATTGGTGCCACCAAAAATGAGCCGGCAGCACAACAGGGTCTAACAGGCCATTTGGCTTTGTTTGACCCGCGTTCTCCGACTCCTTTCAACAACGACGTCGGCAACGCAACTGGGCCAAAAGAGCAGAAAATGGCTGGCAACGGTATTGGGGGTGCCTATTGCCAGCTTGGGAAGATCCTGCACCCTATCGCCCAAGGCGCGCTCCGCGCCGAAACCTTCGACAATCGGATTGCTCCAACCTCCGCGCATCACCAGACCGCCCTTTGACTTCTGTCGCCCTCGCCTCGCACTTACGAGCCGAACGACTCGAACGCACAAGAAGACTGCAGGCCGGCAAGCAGTTAGAACACATTGGACGAATAGCCGGCCCGGCCGCCGCCGTCCCCCGCCACACACGCGACCCTTTCGGGCGTACACACACGCGACTCCTCCTCGGTCGACCGCATCCTAACGATACGCACGGCGCAAGATTGGCCTGCTTAGGCACGCAAGCTGCCTAAGCACGTACGCGCAAGATTGGCTTGACGCTCGCGCCTCTGTTTGTTGCCACGCGGTGACTATACTGAAGTATAGGTGGCATCGCACGCGCAAGATCTTCGTGCGGCTCTGTTTGCCAACCGTGAAGTTGTACGAAACGCCGTGCACCACGTTGGCAAGCCGCGCAGCCTATCGTTCGATGCGGGGGAAAAACACACAAGGAGCATATAGGGTTGGAATTAGGCCCTCCAGCCCCGAACTTTCTTTCTTTAGCCGGGCCCAGGGGGGGACCATTGCGGTACCTCCGCCCGCCCGGCCCTCACTTTATCCCGGCACTTTGCCGGCCGACTGCTTTTCCACCACCAACAGCAGCGCTCACAGCGCCCTGGCGTTTATTCGCCCTTTCGCCGATTGCCCGCTTACTAACAAGGAGCGCCGGAATGCGGCCCGACCTTCGTGTGCCTTTGGGCTTAATTTTGCTAGCCGCCGGATAGCAACATGCAGCCTAGTGTTTAGCTTAGGTTGCGCTAGCACGTCGTATGCCCCCTGGGAGGCAGGGACTGATAGATCCCGATTCACCGACGTTAAATACACACACACTCTCTCTCTTTTTAACATCTCTGTTGTATTCCACTAACCCTTTTCCCAATTGCGAGCCCCTTGTGCTAGGCTGAGCGTTGACCTCAGGCGCAATCCCTCTACGACACTGTGGTTGGGACAATGTCGCGACCCGCCCTCAGTGGAGCCAGAAGCGTCAGCACCTACGGGGCACTCGCAGCAGGAGGGCTGACAGCCTCAACAGCAGCGATGCACCGCCACGGTTATTTTTGTCGACTAAAAGTGTGGCATCTCGGGTGCCCGATTTGAAGGTTTCTTGTCACGGCCCCAGAGGGTCTCCCGTAGATTATGTCAGCGGGCCCCCAGTAGATAGAGTGCACCGCACGCACCGGCCCACATGGCTAAATCTCGTCCAAATACAATCTTTTTTGCTTCCCCCATTTGCACCCACAACGGCTTTGACATTTCTGCTCTCAACATGACTCCAGGCAGCCATCTTCACTCAGTTTACCGACCCCGACATAAATTATCCAAAACTAAGAACAGGCTATAATGTCGGCGGTCGAGGATATTCGCCGAGAGGCAAATGAGAGCCTGAACCTCGACGATGTTAGAACATTGATTAAAAACGTTCGGGCGTTAACTCGCCCTGGTACAATTCATTTTTGCCAGCTTTGCAACGTACGAGAGTTAGATCCGCGTTTGTACGCGGAGGACGACGATTACATCGAACACTACAGCGTCGTCAAATATCGTGGCACGACGGTGCTAGAAGGAGTTTCGAAGGGCTGTGACTTTTTCTAGGAATTGATCACCGGACTAGAACGCACATTGTATAAGAGAGGATATGGCGACGATAGCGGCTGTGTCCTTGAGTTTCGACTACAGAAGTGGATTTGCGAGTTGAGGTTCGAAAGAAGATTACGATGGGCGTATATAAGATGGGAAAGCGTGGAAGGTGAATTGCCTGCGATGCCACTCCTTGATCCGGCCTGGCGGGCTGGACCGAACTACACTTTCGTGGCCGATAAAGGTACCTAGCCACCAGCACGCCGAGAAGACGGGATTTTTTTTTTTTTTTTTTTTAACGTGGGCTAACAAACAGCCTGTTACAGACGATCCGGCTTCGAAAACCCTTCGAGCCCGGCCGTTTTTATACGAGCGCATTTTGTCTTAGGCGACGGCCTGGGCAAAAAACTTGCTGCGCGTTTGTGAGATAGATTATGAAGCTTGTTCGAAGCCAGATTAGTTATTTGTGCCATCGAGGCTTTTGCGACTTTAATTAGGTAGCGACAGCTAGATTTTGGCCATTTTCGAAACAGATGCCGCAATAAAATGGCATAGAACGACTAAAGGGTTAGAATATATGGCTTTTAGCTACTGTTGGGGCGGCGCACAGGAATTGCAGCTAAACGCTAAATCCGAAGAGGATTTGATACGCGGCATTTATGTGTCCTCTCTCCCGCTGACCCTTCGAGACGCCGTTTTCGTCGCATGGGACCTTGGCCTTCGCTTTGTTTGGATCGATTGTCTCTGTATCCGCTAAGATAATAAAAACGATTTTACCTTCGAGATCGCTTAGATCCCAGCAATTTATGAGAACTCGCGCATTACCATTTCGGCCGCCCGTGCAAGTCATAGCCGGGAGGGATTTCTTCACCAGTCGTTACTGCTTCCACGTAGTAGGGCAGCCTTTAGGGTCCCTTTTGCCTGTCCAGACGGGAATTTTGGGTCGGTTATTCTTTTCGACGCCCGGTTCGACTGCTTTTCGCCCATCGATAAGCGAGCTTGGACTTTTTAGGAGTACCTTTTATCGCGACGAGTGCTCCAATTTACAAACTTTCAGCTCCACTGGACATGTCGACAAACTGCTCTATTTTGCGGCGACGAACCGGACTTATTGCCAGCCCTATATATGGAGGATTTATTAAGGATCTATCGCATGTACCGCGGGTTTTATAATATTAGATATACATGCAGAGACTGGATGAATATCGTCGAAGAATATACGAAACGAAGCTTAATAAATATCGCAGACAAACTAAAGGCGATTTTTGGAGTTGCTAAAAAATGGGGAGCTTTTTTTAAGGATTCGTATGCGGCTGGACTCTGGCACTTACACCTTCCGCTCGGGCTTTTGTGGACGTTTGCGCAGCCGCACCTTCCTGCTTTAGCGACGTATTTAGCACTATTGTGGTCCTGGGCTAGCCGGGACGGCCAAATCGATTACTTCGACCATTTCCATACGACGGTAGACAGCGAACTCGCCATTGAATCCTGCTCCGTACTACTAACATACGAACAATCACTTTACGGTAGTGTTGTGTCCGGATCGTTAGTTATTTATGGGCGTTTGCAAGAAACACTTTTGCGCGATTCGTCCCTTTTACCTTTTTCTTCGTCCGGTGGCGAAGTTCTCGATTTCAGCTTTGCTTCGGTCCATGAGGATTTTTATGAGGATTTTTCGGGTCGCAAAATCGAGAATTACAAGCTTTACTCTTTTTAGGTCTGCAATTTCGACGAAGAAACGGGCGCTGGTCCGTCTGGTCTTATTCTGGCTTAAGACGGGGGCAAATTTCGGCGAGTCGGGGTTTTCTTTTTCCAACCTCCGGATACGGACGATATCCGACGGCTGCGGGATTATGGGGCCATATTTTCGTTTTCGGAGGATATTTTAAATGTTTAAAGACTTGCATTTCAGAACGTAACGCCTCGTATCATCACAGTTTTATAGGAAATAGCAAAATTACACCAAAATGCCATTTGATTTCCCCGATAATATCGCAGCCCCTTCCCCCTCCCCCCGTTTTGCCGACGCACCTAGCACAACGAAAACAGACTTTTTTCACCTCTGGGCAGTTTGATTGGTTCGTTACAATCAATGTCCGCGTAGGGAAACGGGCGTAATCGGTTGTCGTCGATTTTAACTCCGGCCTGGGCAAACCGGTAGAGTTTCCAAGCAGAAAGTGCGTCAGCTTTGTCCTGGCTGTGGCACCTATAACCATTAGCGACGTATTGCTGAATACGCTGTATCGATGCGGGCCCTACCACCCCGTACCGCCAGTTTTAATATCGACAAGAGGTTAGCGGCTTTATGTATTACATACCTATCTAAGCATTGGAAACGGCGGGAGGTCCTTTAGGGCCGCGGGTCGCTTGTCGCTACCGCCCCTACGGCTCACCCCGAGGCTGATAGCGGGCACCTTTGACGCCTAGACAGCTAGGATGCACCGAATTGAAGCTTAAATTCCCCCCTGCCGGCTGCTGATTTTCCTGTGCCGCCTCCAAACGCGCCACCAGTCCGTCCAGCGAGCCGGCTTCTGCGGCCGCAGCTTCGGCACCCCCCGCAGCCTCCGTAGCCGTAGCCTCCGCAGCAACCGCCGCAGCCCGGGTGTACACGAGCCGGACAAGTTTACACGAGGCGTCGTAGACGGCCGCCGCCGCGTTCGGTGTGGCACATTTGGATATTATTTAATTTAGAAGTGTCGAATATTCCAGGAAGAGAGCCGCGGCTTTTTCCACAGTATGCTTTTCCGGATCCGGCGGCTGTATCAATTGATGTTGTTCCAGTTCCCCACGTATACGCTCTATCCTGCGTCCAAAGGGATGCTCACGCTCCAACCCCGAAACCAATAAACTGCACCCCGTTGCCTTCCATTTACGTAAAATGTCGCCCGCCGAAATCAACTATAAAATCCACGATAAGGAACTTTTAGCGGTCGTCGACTATTTCGCTAGGTGGAAACATTACTTCGAAAAGGCAAAGCACTGGATAGAAGTTTATATAAATTACCGGAACCTCGAATATTTCCTAACGGCCAAAGTTTTTAATTGAAAGCAAGCTAAATGGGCATAACAGCTAGCTGGTTATTGGTTTATAATTAACTACCAGCTAGGAAAGCAAAATAAAAAGGCCGATATGCTATCGAAATTACCTCAACACAAGCCTAAAAAAAGGGGGAATAAAAATCAGCCGATTACGACGATCCTGCAAAAAAAACACTTCCCAGCAAAAATTTCGGCCTTAAAAAGATAAAAAAAATAACCCCATGGAAAAAGCTTTGCCGCAAAAAGCACCTTCTTTCCTCCTATCCCCAAACCGGCTTTGCAATATTCCTATCCTAAAATAAGCAACGGAATTTACTAATAAAATTAAACAAACTGGTATAACGGATCCCGAATACCAAAGTCGCTTCCAAAAGCCCGAAAAAGGTAAAAAAGTAAAAGATAGCCTGCTTTATTATAAAAAAAAATTATAAGTGCCAACGGAAGCCCTATAAAAAGAAGTCCTCGAATCCGAACATAACACAAAAGTCGCTGGACATATAGGTATGGATAAAACCCTCGAATTAATTACTCGACACTTTTAATAGCCCAATATCGAAGCAAAAGTCCGGGAATACGTAAAGGGATACCTGGAGTGCTAACGCAATAAAGCCTTAAAGCATGCCTGTTGGATCAATGGCAGCGCACGCATTTGGACCTCGGCAAAGGACGTGCCACAGCCCCTTTCAGGGGCTGTGGGGCCCCCACAAGCCTCCCTATAAAAGGGGGCCTCTGGCCCCCTCTAGTACAGATAGATCCTACCTACTTGATACGCATGCATACAAGACCTTTGATCACTGATCAGTGTGCGTCACCGTTGGAGATCTCCGTGCCTGACAGGAGTAACACTCCTACCAACAATGCCCCTTTTAAACCCCTACAACCTATAAAGCTGCATTACCAGCCTTAAAAAACGGTAGCTATAAACTTCATTACGGACCTCCTTTTAAGTGATAGGTGCGATTTAATTTAGGTAATAGTAAACCCCTTTGCCAAAATGGCGCATTTCGTCCCCCTCAAAATCGAAGGTAAAAAATCGGATAACCTTATCCGTATTTTCGCCAAAAAATACTAGCAACTGCACGGTATGCCTTTAGATATTATCTCTAATAAAAATTCCAAATTTACGAGCTACTTATGGAAAGATTTCCTCCGTTTGGTAGGCATTAAACTAAAAATGAGCACTACCTTCCATCCCCAAACGGATGAACAAACCGAAAAGCTTAACTAAAACCTAAAAGCCTACCTTAGGTTTTTCGTAAATTACGAAATAACCAACTGGGTCAAGCTGTTACCCATGGCGGAATTTGCCTATAATAATATATCTTCGGCAAATACCTCCATTACTCCCTTTTTCGCCAACTACGGGTACCACCCAGCTTCTAATAATCCCCCTTTCTTAGGACGAATACGCAATTCAACAAGCCAACTTTACTGGCATTAGATAACCTAAATGCACGAAAAAGCCAAATAACACCTCGAAAAAGCCCGGGAACGAATAAAGCATTAGGCCAATAAAAAAAAGCCCCTCGCCTGTCCTTACCGAAAAACAATTAGTTATATTAAACGCCCAGCGGCAGCCTACCACCTACCAACGGAACCCCGAGGTCGGCCCCGGGGCGCAGCCAAGGAGATGGCGAAAAAACAAAGAGCATGTCTTAAAGTGGTGGCTGGAGCTTATAAAGCAACCTCGCTGGCACACCTCGAAACAGAAACCCACGTGCCGCCCTTGGATTTATACTTAAACGAAAGGGTTATAAACACGGAAAATAGATGGGAAGAAACCGGGATGACGCAGCGCATCAACGAAGTAACAGCGAAGGTAGCGGACCGTTTCCAGAGATTCGGCTACAAAGAACGAAAAAGGCCCCACCCCCAAAGCGGATAAGCGAAAAGAGAGTGGGCAGCACGATAGGACCGGCCCGAAACAGCGCTAAAACCGAAACGAGCACCCGTCCCCCACGGAGAGGAGTGGAAATCCAAACACAAGCACGCAAAGCGCTGGAACCCTAACGTAACAATGGAATGGAAGTTGAAAATGGCCAATACGACGGCAACAGCGAGGAGAGCGAACCGGTACAGGACCGCGTGCCCAGCGGATAACCCCCTGTTTACGGAAAAGATAGTCGAATACCACGAAGGGATGCCAAAGGTACACAGCTCGGTAGCAATCCAAATTAGAACGGAAAAACTAGGGCTAAATTCGTTCCTGTTCAGCAAAGGCGTACCCGACGCGGCGACGCCACTATGCGAGTGTGGCAGCGGATAAAAGGAAACAGCGTGGCACGTATTAACCCAATGCGCCCGATGGGACAGGCAGCGGGAAGGCACCGTGCTAACGCAAGCAAATAGCCGGAGAGCGTACTTCGAACTGTAGGAAACAGGGGGCACACCGTTTAAGGAAATGGCACGCATAATGTTTCGCATAGGAAGACTATTAGATTTTAGGGCGGCTAAAAAGGCAAAAAGGGAACGCATAAGGAGAGAAGAGGAAAAGCAACGCTACCGAGCCGAAAACGAACCGAACCAAAAAAGACTATGAAAAAGCAAACGAAAGCACCATACCCGAGAAGCGAAAAGGAAAAGAAAACCACGCAAACACCAACGCCACGCAACCGAGTCGCTATAAGGGGAAAACCGAGGAAACTACTAAGGGGGGTTGGCAAAAGGACGACGACGGAAGCCATCATCGTTCATATCCCGCTTCATTTCATTAAAAACGTCCTCCCGGCATTCCGACAGTATTTTATTAAAAACGTCCTCGGTAACGTTTTGCCAAAGGGAAACCTAAAAAATACCGTGGAGTTAGCGGACTAAAAGCGGACAGCAAAAGCGAAAAAACAAACACCCACCCGTATCTTAGCCCGTTTAAAAGCCAGCTTTTCCATCCGAATGCGATTCTCCGTGCTCCATTTAGTAACGATCCTTTCGGCCCAGCCCGACATAGCCTGGCCCGGGGGCACCATATTGCCGGAAAGGGAGCGGACCAGACCCGAACCACTAAAGGCAGCCACAGCAGCGAAGGCATTCCCAAAACTAGCAGGGAACGAGCGGCCAAACCCGGCGCCGGAAAGAATACCGGACCGCTTAAGGATATCCTTCGAAACACGGTAATACCCGGCGATCGCATGCTCTAAACCGGTATAGCGAGCCTAAAATGAAAAGAAATGTCAGGACAGGACAGATAACGGCCCGGAACAAAGGCGGTACACATTTTGGCAGCAGCATGGACATCCGCAAACGTAGCATCGCGGCCCGCACTAGTTTTAGGCAGGGACTGCATATAGCGATAGTGGGCACGAAGAACAGCGGCAACCTGGTCCTCGGAACCAGTAGGAGGCTACCGCGACGGGAACGAAACGTTAGCGACGAAATCGCGAGCGGATACCAAAAGGGAGCGACCAACCTAAACGCAAGCACCACGCGATTAAATGCAGCCTACACAGGTGAGGCCTTTGGTAGCTGGAATCACCATATCAGTAAAACCGGAAACGGAGCGGAAAAAAGCAGGATAAAGAGCGCTACACACAGGCCTTGTAATAGCACCAGCGCACAGCACCGGCACCGTCGATACCGTTAGCGAGACGCTAAAAACAGCTAACGCACATTTTATACGAGGGATTAGGAAGTTAAAAAGGCGGAACAGGAAAGACAGCGGGGCGGCAAACATACACCATGTCGTCGTAGGAAACGCAGTTGTCGGGGACCTTAACCGCCGGCAAATACTCCGATTAACTATATAGGCGGTAAGGCTGGGAAAAAAAGAGGAAATTAGCCACAAAACCGGGAAAAGAACGGAGCAAAGCCGCACCCACAGCTTTAATACGAGGGTCCTAAACGCCGTCGCCCAAGCCGCCGTCGCTTAAGCCGCTGCCGTCGTTTTCGTCCGCAAACGGAGGGCGACTGCAAGGACAACTGCCACCGCCACCACCACTACCACTACTGCCACTAGCTGCAGCGGCGGAAGCGGCGCGGCTACCGCCCGTAGCTCCGCTACCGGGATTGCCACCGCGACCGCTACTACCACCACCGCGGGGAGACTTGGGAGCTTTATCCTTGGGAGCTATGCTGCAAAAGAATAAGAAACGGAGGGAAACGAGGCGCGAGCGAGCAGGAACCTAAATGCAAGCAGGAAAAAAGGAAGCGCGGGCAAAAGGGCAGGACCGGAAGTGGTGGTGAAAAGAGAGCGAAAAGGAAAGAAAAAGGAAGGAAAAAGGGCCTTTTGTAGCTGGGAAAAGGAAGGCCGGTGGAGACCCGGATCCGGAGGGAAACAAAGGGAAGTTACCACCAAAAACCACAACGCACAACAACGCAGCAACAAAAAAAAGTCACCCAAATGACGCGATCCAAGAAGAGGGAGGCAACTAACAGAAAGATCAGATGCAAGCCACAGAGGCGGACCCGAACCGCACGCGGAGCAACGGCCCCGGAAGCGGGCACCCACCAAAAGCTGAATCACCCAAAGTCACGAAGCAAAACGCCAGACCCGGAGGGCCCGCCCGCGGCTGGGACCCGGAGCAGAGCCGGGCCAACTCACGCGAAGAAGCCACATCAGGGCGCCATAATACGAGTACTAATACAGACATTCCGTTACGAGGGTAAGACCCGACACCAAGGCGCTGCCCCGGTTGGGACCCGGAGCGGAGCCGGGCCAACTTACGCGGAAAAGCCACACCAGGACGCCATAACACGAGTACCAACACAGCCGTTTCGCTACGAGGGCGAAACCCGGCGCCGAAACGCTGCCCCGGCGCAACATACCCTTATTCCCTTACGTACTTTCCTTTTGTTCCACTGATTACAAAGACGCTTCCACGACGGAACCCTTACGAGCAGTCGCATGAAGACAAGCAGACGGTACCACTGTTTAACATAGCAGGACCGTATACGAAGAGCAGATATGGTTTTTACTCCCAGGCTCCGGAGCGGGGGCGATACGCACCCGAGGACGAGTTCAAGGGTTTTTACATGTAAATATTACATAGTAGAGGCACCGAGGTCTTATATAGACATAACGGTAGTATGAATATATATATATTAAACGCCCGGCATATAAAAACCCGTCGCCCCGCTAAAAAACTTAATGCCAAAATGCTCGGGCCCTTCCGGATCTTTAAGGTTATTTCTCCCACGGCGGTACGATTAGCTCTGCCTTAAACCTGGAAAATCTATAACGCTTTCCACGTATCCCTTATCGAACCCTACCGCTTTAGCATTCAAACACGACCTAACCCTAACCAGGTACTGCGGGAAGCTCCTTCGGTTATAGGAAATTTCGTTATAAAAAATGTTATAAATTGCATAGATACAAGCGGGAAGGTTCGTTACCTTGTCCGATGGGAAAATTACCTACGAAAAAAGGACTGGACGTAGGAACCTTAAAAGCACTTCGATACCGACGGATTTAAGCAACACGTTGTTACCTTTTATCTGCTTAACCCCGATAAGCTTAGGGACCCCCGCGTGCCATAAGATATAGGCGCGGCCGCATCCTTTAAACGGGCTTCAAAAGGTCTCGAAACGCGCCCTAGGAAAAGGAGGATAGTGTCACACGAAAAAACTCGTGGACTCACCTAATCGGCCCCACAAAAGGCCCGGGAACCGGAATAGGTGCCTAACGGCCCCGAGGCCCAAAGGCCGAAGGCCGGAAGGGCAGTGTGAATCATATACTCAATACTTCGCACAGATCACAGGGTGGTTTATATAAACCCTGCCATTTCCTGTGTTCTTCCTAAAAGATTCCTTTTTCCTTAAGCATTTTATAAGCCTATAGAAAGATTATTTGCAATATAAAAATCCTTCTCCAAGCCGTCTTTAACCCCTTGTTACAAGCGATACCATGCAAAAATATAATGCCGTATAGGAATACGATGCCGCGTAAAGTCGCGATGCCGTAAAAAGCGATACCGCGTAAAGTCGCGATACCGCTAAAAGCGATGCCGCGCAAAGCCGCGATGCCGCTAAAAGCGATACCGCGTAGAAACGCGATGCCGCTGAAAAAAGCGATGCCGTTGGAAGCGATACCGCGCGGAAACGCGATGCCGCCGAAAAAAGTGATACCGCGTAAAGCTGCGATGCCGCTAAAAGCGATGCCGCCGGAAAAAGCAATGCTGCTTAAAAAGGCGATAAAGTTAGGAAAAGCTGAACTATTTACAAAAGATACTATATAAACGAAAACGGAGTTTTGTATTTCCGGGGACGTTTAGTAATATTTGTTTAAAAGGCGCTAAAAGCTCAAATTATAACCTAGCACTACGACGACCCCCGAACCGGACATTTTGGAATTTATAAAACAGTAGAATTTATTAAACGCAAGTTTTATTAGGAAAACCTGGATAAAGATATTGTAATTTACGTTAAATCGTACTAGGTGTTAGATTGCACTAACCTGTGCAGGCAATCGGCAAAGCCCAGAAAGAGCCGGATCCTCCGGTCTCGTAATTTCTAATTACAGGATCAAAGGACCCGCAAGCCCGCGGAAGCTGGGAGCAAGAGAAAGGCTTTTTAGTAATTTAGATCGTGTATATATAGCCTCCCTTTTACTCCCTCTCTAGCAGATAAATTCTTTTCCTTTTCGTGCATAATAAATTGGATTCTTTTAATATAAGGGATTATTGTTTACCTTTTTTTGAAAATCTCTGAACCCAACAGGAATACTAACTCCTACTAACACTAATTAGTATTGCCCTAAAGTAACACAAAAAAGCAAAATAAAGGGTCCTTTTTGGAAGCCCCGACCTGCCAACAGGCCAAAGCGGTTTTAGTTAAAAGATTTGGCGATTTTTACGGAAGGCGTTGCGTAATCCCCGAAAGCACCGACCTGCTAGTAGGCCAAAGCGGCTTTTGGACCAAAAAATCACCCGAGGCAATACCGTTTGCTAACCTCCGATAACATATCCGGATTAGTTAACCCGGACAACTACGAGCGTAGGGAGCAAAAAATTTTGAATTAAAAGCTTTTAAACGCATTTAAAAATTTTAATCTGCTGAAAACTGTTATCGATATATGCGATTAACAATTTTATAACGAACAAAGCTTTTCCTTAGGATATTTACCGAACGACGCATCCGACGAGCGTCGCAACGCTTGGATTATTAAAACGATAATCGCAAACAAACTATACAAAAGCGAAAACTTATTTATTGCTTATTTCCAAGATTTTAAAGAATGGACCTAACAACATTTTAAGGACATTAATATCCAGATTATACGAGCGTTTAAAGTCTTCCTAACAAAGCGAGAGATTACTTTCTTAAGTTATATAACGTTTAAAATCACCATTTGTTTCGCAAAACTCCTCGTAAAAACAACGGTATAAAACGCGGCGATTAAAGGAACGCTGAAACTGTTCGTGGCACGCTGATATCGATATCAACCGGTTGGGGTGAGAAGGCTTTTGGTATATTCTGTTATCCAAAGTGTCGTCTGTCTTCTAGAAACAACGGAAGGGCTCCTCGTGCGAGCCCTCTAGATACATATATCCCAATCGCGGAGGCCGCAGGGTGCGGTCGTCCAAGGCCAGTCCCGGTGCCGGGCTTGACTTGTGACTTGCACCGCCTCCGTGCATGACCGGTGATCTCCGTGCATGACCGGTGATCCCCATTGCCGGACCCTCCGTGTCAGAGAGGCGGGGCCTCTTTGCCTCGAAGTCCCTGGCTATTGGGGATTCCCGTGCAATGCCCTTTTCCCTTCATGCGACCGTCAATTATCCTTCTAACAGAAACCTTAATTTCCTAATTATAAAACGAACGTAAAAACCGAGGCTAATCCACCGGCCGAGGTTTTTATTTCAGACCGACCCCTCCAGTTACCACCTTTTTTAAACCCCACGCGGTTAATAAGCGAGATACCGATTTCGCGATTTTACGAACTAAATCGCGGTAAACCGATAACGGGTGGAACCGGTTTACAGCCAAATTTGCTAACCTAATTTTAGTCGATTCCACTACCGCCCTAATAGCTAACGGAAAGGAGGTTTACAAATTACAACGATTTTGGTAACCTTTTCTAAAAGCGGTAGACGAGACCCCCGGCTACGGCGGTCAGTTATGGGCGCCATTACCGGGCGTATTTGGAAGCCCAAGTAAGGCTAACCGACGGAATAACGCGCTAACGATTACGTTTTGAAACCCTAGTATTAGCCTGATACGAAACGACGCTTTTATTGCTATCAGATTACTAAAAGCTTTTACCGGTCGAAATCCCTAATGCTGTAATTGATACGAGCATAATAAAAGCGTTTAAATAAGCATAGGATAAAAAGCATAGCTATATAGGGGAATAATACGATATTTTTAACGATAAGGTCCTGTTTTTTACAAACATATGCGAGATGTTTGGGATTCCCTTTTTACAGCTCAATACGCTTTTTTTATTAACCTTCCGGGGCCGTGCTATTCGGTATTTTATTTTTAAAATAGGTAAAGGTTATACCTTTAGGGCAATTTACCTGGCCTTTTAAAAGAATTTTGATACTAAAGTTAACAAACAACAGTACTCTATGGATTGGAGCTCGATTACTTTCTAAACCGTGCGTTTAAAAAGCAAAAACGCAAAGAAATCCAATATGGAAATATTGCAGATTTTGTTTGATAAATTCCAAATTTGCTAACGAGCATTGGGACTTGCTTATTAGGAAGATTACTAGTTTGTAACGAGCACCCTCCGTGCAGTCTAAGGAGTTTTTAAGTTAAAAATGGCTCTTTCGAAACCAGAAAAGACCTTTAAAGGCTTGGCTTCCTAATTTAGGAGTACGATGCAAGTGGAAAAGAACGTTAGTATATTAGGTATTAATTTTGTGGAACGACGGTTTGGAAACACTATTTGCCCCGATTACCGTACAAACATTCGAAATAACTTCCGACCCGGTAAACTTTAAAAGCGAAAGCTAAAGTGCTGGATATGTAGCAAACTAGGATACCGTTTTAAAAAATTATACGCCCGAGGAATAGAAGCAAACCAAAAAGCTGTGGAAACGAAAACGAAAAGCTCGCGGCGAACCGAGGAAGGGATACAAGCAATTCCTCGCAAATTACGAGCTTGGCAGCAATAGCGACGAGGAAAATTAGGAAAATGTTCGTGGCACGCCGATATCGATATCAGTCGGTTGGGGTGAGAAGGCTCTGGTATATTCTGTGTATCCAAAGTCGTCTGTCTTCTAAGTACAACGGAAGGGCTCCTCGTGCGAGCCCTTTGGATAGATATATCTCAACCACGAAGGCCGCGGGGTGCGGCAGTACAAGCTGGGTCCCGGTGCCGGGCCTGACTTGTGACTCGCACCGCCTCCGTGCATGACCGGTGATCTCCGTACATGACCGGTGATCCCCATTGCCGGACCTTCCGTGTCAGAGAGGCGGGGCCTCTCAGTCCCGGAGTCCCTGGCTATTAGGGATTCCCTGTGCTAGTGCCTTTGCCCGTCGTGCGACCTCTGCCTGCCCTTCTAACAGAAAACGCGTTCGAAAATATTTTTAAATATACGACAGACGAAAAGAACGATTTAGCGAGCACTTATTTTATAACACCAGCTACGGTAACGTACCTTGCCAACGAGGCCTTTTTATACCGCTTCCACGGTATTAAAGCGCCAAATTTAAATAAAAAGGAATTTACGGCGCTAATAAAGCAAATATTTGTTTAATATATACTTATAATGTTGGATTGCACTGGCTTGTGCAGGCAATCGGCAGAGGCCAGAGAGAGTCGGATCCTCCGGTCCCGTGATCTCTGATCACGGGATCCGAGGACCCGCAAGCCCGCGGAGGTTGGGAGCAGGGGAAGGCCCCTTTGGTGATCTGGATCGTGTATATATAGCCTCCCTTCTGCTCCCTCTCTGGCAGATAGATTCCTTTCCTCTTCGTGCACAAGAATAGATTGATCCTCTGATATAAAGGATTATTGTTCACCTTCTTTGGAGATCTCCGAGCCCAACAGGAGTACCACTCCTACCAACACTGATCAGTGTTGCCCCAGGGCAACACAGAGAAGCAAGGTAGAGGGTCCCTTTGGAAACCCCGACCTGTCCTGCAGGCCAGAGCGGTTTCCGACTGGATCTGGAGCAGGAGACCCCTAATCTCCCGCTCGGTAGCGCATTCGAGGAAGACCGGCAAGACTCTCTTAGAAACCCCGACCTGTCCGGCAGGCTCGAGCGGTTTCCGGTTAAGAGATTTAACGATCTTCGCGGAAGGCGTTGCGTGATCCCCGGAAGCCCCGACCTGTCCTGCAGGCTCGAGCGGCTTTTGGATCAAAAGATCACCCCAGGCAATATCGCTTGCCAACCCCCGACAACATATCCGGATCAGCCAACCCGGACGACAACGAGCGCAAAGAGCAAGAGATCCTGGATCAGGAGCTCCTAAACGCACTTAAGGACTTTGGTCTGCCGAAAACTGTCCTCGCCGTGTGCGATTTACAGTTTTACGACGAGCAGAACTTTACGCTAGGATGCTCACCAAACAACGCATCCAACGAACGCCGAAACACCTGGATCATTAAAACGATAATCGCGAACAAACCATACAAAAGCGAAAACCTACTTGCTACCTACCTCGAAAACTTTAAGGGATGGACCCAGCAACACTTTGAGGATATTAATATCCGGATCATACGAGCGTTCAAAGCTTTTTTGATAGAAAAAAGGATCACCCTCCCAGGCTATGTAACGCTTAAAATCACCATCCGTTTCGCAAAACTCATTACAAAGACAGCGGCACAGAACGCGGCGATCGAAAAAACATAAAACCCCCAGTCTCCCGATCACAAAACGAACGTAAAAACCGAAACCAGTCAACCGGCCGAGGCTTTCACTTCGGACCAACCCCCTCAGTCACCGCCCCTTTTGAACCCCAAACGGTTAATAAGCGAGATACCGATCTCGCGATCCCACGAACCAAATCGCGGTAATCCCACAACTGGTAGAACCGGCCTACAACTAAACTTGCCGACCCAACTTTGGGCAACCCCACCACTGCTCCAACAACCAAGGGAAAAGAGGTTCACAAATTACAACGATCTCGGTAACCCTTTCTAAGGACAAACGAAACCCACGGCCGCGGCGGTCAGCCATGGACGCTACCACCAGGCGTATTTGGAAGCTTAAGCGCGGCTAACTAACGGAATAATGCGCCAACGATCACGCCTCGAAACCCCAGTGCCAGCCCGGTACAAAACAACACTTCCACCGCTATTTAACTACCGGAAACTCCCACCGGTTGAAATCCTTAATGCTGTGATCGATACGAGCACAATAAAGGCGTTTAAACAAGCATGGGATAAAAAGCACAGCTACATAAGGGAACAGTACGATATCTTCAACGACAAGGTCCTATTTTTTACGGACACATGCGAAATGCTTGAGATTCCCCTTCCACAGCTCCATACGCTCTTCCCATTAACCCTACGGGGCCGTACTGCTCGGTACTTTACCTTCAAAATAAATAAAGGTTATACCTTTAAAGCGATCTACCTAGCCCTCCAAAAGCACTTCGACACTAAAATCAACAAACAATAATACTACACAAACTGGAGCTCGATCACCTTCCAAACTATACGTTTTAAAAGCGGAAACGCAAATAAATCCAATATGGAAATACTACAAATTTTACTCGATAAACTCCAAATCTGCCAACAAACATTAGGACCTGCCTACCAAAAAGATCACCAGCTCGTAACGAGCACCATCCGTGCAATCCAGGGAGTTCCTAAGCTAAAAATAGCCCTTTCCAAACCCGAAAAAACCTTTAAAAGCTTGGCCTCCCAATTTAGGAGCACGATGCAGGTGGAAAAAAACGTCGGTATATCAGGCATCCACTTTGTAAAGCTACGGTTCGGAAACGCTACTCGCCCCGATCACCGCACAAGCATTCGAAATAACTTCCGATCCGGAAAACCCGGGAAACGAAAGTTAAAATGCTAAACGTACGGCAAACTAGGACATCGCTCCAAAAATTACACGCCCGAAAAACAAAAGCAAACTAAAAAGCTGTGAAAACGAAAGCGAAAAGCTCGCGGCAAACCGAGGAAGGGATACAAACAATTCCTCGCAACTTACGAGCCTGGTAACAGCGACGAAGAAAACCAGGAAGCCGCGTCTAAAAATACCCCCAATTACATAACGGATAACGAATATAATCCAGCAAGCACCCATTTCATAACACCAGCCACGGCAACATACCTTACTAACGAAACCTTCTTATACCGCTTCTACGGTACCAAAGCGCCGAGCTTAGATAAAAAGGAACCTACGGTACCAACAAAGCAGGTACTTATCCAATACATACTTACAACCACCGACAAATGGTACGGCATCATCCCCGACACCGGCGCGGCAAAAGTATCAACTGCCGGAACGACCCAATTCCGAGCTTTGCAACGCTATTTACCTAATCTTTTTTTGGATACCACTAGGAAGAAAAAACGCGTGCGCTTTAGATTTGGAGAAGCCATTTCCAGCATAGGAGAAATCATCCTACCGACCCCAATAGGCACTATTACATTCCATATAATGCTTACGCTAACCCCGTTCTTCCTTTGCATTAACGACATGGATACGCTCGGGGTATACCTTAATAACACCCGCAACGAGCTGGTAACTAGGCAAGGTAAGCGCGTTCCGATTATAAAACGCTACGGCCACCCCTAGTTCTTTCTAAACGAGGTCAGCCACGTTACGATAGGCATTTCGTTTATAATAAAACCAAAAAGCGCGGGAACAACGTATTTTACGAAAGCTGAGCTTAGGCGCGTTTACAAACGCTTTGGGCACCCTTTTATTAAAAAACTTTAGACTATTCTCTAACGAGCTGGCTACGAAACTAATCGCAACGCTTTGGAAATAATCAAACGCGTGTGCCATTTTTGCTAAATTAAAGCACCCGCATAATAACGGTTCCGGTTTACGCTTAAAGAAAACATCGATTTCAATTATAAAGTTATCGTTAACGTGATGCATTTGGACGGCAAACCAGTACTTTATGTAATCGATGCGAGCATAGCATTTAACGCCGCAACGTTCCTAAAGGATATAAGCGTAAAAGAGATTTGGGAAGCTTTTAAACGCTACTGGTTAAATACCTATTTGGGGCCCCCAAATATTATATTTTATAACGCAGGTACCAACTTTGCAGCGAGCGAATTCCAGGCGGAAGCAAAGCTTTTTGGGATCACCTATAACTAAATCCCAATCGAAGCGCATTAGTTGATAGGCAAAGTGGAAAAGTACTACGGACCACTCCGCCGAGCCTACGAAATAATCCGGAAAAAGTGCCCTAATTTGCACCCCGATTCCGTGCTCCAAAAAGCTGTTAAAGCTATAAACGATACGGCAAAACCTAACGGCCTTATCCTTACGCTGTTCGTTTTCGGAGCAATGCTACGCATTAATAACAACTTTCCCCTAACGAAAAGCCAGGTTTAAAAAGCGGTAGCGATTACTAAAGCTATAAAAAAGCTCCGAAAGCTCTATGCCAAGCGCAAGGTATAGGACGCCCTAAATACGCGCAACGGGCCGAGCACGAAAAACACTTTGCTTAGCGCGCTAGCTTTAGGAACAAAAGTGTTGGTGCACAGGGAAAACGGCGAGTGGAAAGGACCGTATAAGGTCCTTTAGGTGGCAGATAACGAAGTGACGATCGAAATTGTTAACGGCCTTTTAACGTTCCGGAACACTGCCTACAAGCCATACCACAAAGCGCAAAAGCAGGAAACTGCAACAACGGAAAAACAACCAGCCCCGTTTAAGTATCCACTATAAACGGAACCAAAACGGAAAAGGAAACCGCCAAAGATTACGAAAATAGTGGCGGTAAATGCGTCTAGCGATAGCGAAGCCCTTTCCGAAATCGAAATTGCACCCCCACCCGCACCCGCCAAGCCCAGTAAACCACGGAGGGCACTTGCCCAAAAAGCACCAGCACTAACGGCACCCGAGGCACCAGCCCCTAAACGACGAGGACAACCCCCGCGCCAAGCAGCAACGGCATTCCTAGCTTAAAAAAAAAGGAATCCCTACGTCTGGCGCTCTAATACCGATAAAAGGGCAAAATCAAAGCTCCCGGACGCCTATTCGAGGAATCCAACTAGTTTAAAATCGAAGCACTCCTTGCCGCCGGAGTAATCAAACCGATTAGACTAAGCGGCATTGGCAGCGCGAAAGTCTTTAGGTCCCGCCTCGTTAAAGAAGTTAAAGGCACCAATTCGATCCCTTATAAAAAGTCGAAATTTGTAGTGCAAGGATACAGCGATTGGGAGAAGAAAAGCTTTTTTACCCAGTCCCTAACGATTATGCGATGCAGCTAACGCCTAATCCTCGCGTTTAGCCCGTCCTTTATAAAACGAGGCTTTATACTAATAATTAAAAACATTAGCCAAACGTATACCCAATCCGAAACAAAGCTACAAAAGGAGGTTATTTTGCGCCTTCCTAAAGAACTGGAACATCGGTACCTAAAAGGCACGGCCCTTCAACTAATCAAACCGCTTTACGGATTGGCCGAGGCAGGGCTGCACTAGTTCGTTACGTACTAAAAGCACTATAAAAAACGACTAGACTGTTCCATTTCAGAATATAATCCGTATTTGCTTGTTTTAAAAATCGGCTAAAGCTTTGGAATAATTGGCATATAAACCGACGACATTTTAAACCTAAGCAACGCCGAATTTATGCAAAGGGAGGAAATAGCGCTCCAGGAAGCCGGGTTTAAAGCGAAACCAAAATCGATCCTATACCCCGGAAACGAAGGCAACTTTAACGGGTGCAAAATTTTAGTTAAACAAAACGCTATTACTATGCAGCAAAAGGGATAGGCAGATCGTTTGGAGCTGGTAACTACGGGATTAGACGATACCTAACAGCAGTACGTCGTATAGCGCGTACGAGGGGCATATGTAAGCTTAATATGCCAGTTAAAAGCCGCTTTCGATTACTTTATAGCTGCATAAGCTAAAGATCCTATAAACACAAACGTGTTTAAACTTAACAAAAGGATTTAGTAGTAAATCGATAACGCAGATAGAGGCTTAAATTACGTACAGTTAGATTTGCAAACAACCAGCTTATATATATTTGTAGACGGGTCTTTCGCTAACAACCAGGACCTTAGTTTATAGATCGGCTTTGTAATCGTTTTAGGCAACGAAGGAGCTACAAAGCAGGAAAACAACTTCCGGGTTACTAGCAACATTTTGCATTAAAGCTCCGTAAAATGCAAAAAGGTTACAAAAAGCGTTTTAGCGAGCGAAATTTACGGTATGGTTAGCGGCTTCGATACTAGCTATGTCCTAAAAACAACGCTCGCAACGATTTGTAAAAGGCTGGATCTACCCCCCTGCAAGTTGATTATCTGCACCGACAGCTTCTCGTTTTACCAATGCCTTATTCAATTTGGGACTATTACGGAAAAACGCCTTATAATAGATATTATGGCTTTCCGCGAATCCTATAAAGCGCGCGAAATCGACGAAATTAGATAAATCGCAAGGGCAGATAACCCGGCCGACGCTATAACAAAGGAGCTGCTAAATAAGGCTTTAAAGGACCTTGTAAGCAGCAATTCAACTACCGTAAAAGTGGAAGGATGGGTAAAGCGGGACTATAAATAAAAAAAAGCTAGGGAATGCATACAAAATCGTTTTCTATGGTACCAAAACGCCAAAATCCCTAAAGATAACGCAAAAATCGACAAAACAAAAATGCTTAAATCAAAAGAGCAACAAACGACCATACCGAAACAACAAACGATCTCACAACCAAACTTTTTCCAAATATCCCGTTAAACTTTCCTTCACTCCTCCTCCTTGTCATCTTTGCCATCTCCCAGCCAGGTAGCTTCGTACATCCTTAAAGCGGCCGCGCGGCCCGCCGCCTTCCGCTCTAATCGCGTCATTATTAGGAGGTCGGCATTGGCATCCTCCTAATCTCCATCCTCAGCCGCTAACTGCAGCATGCATTTGGTGGTAATACGCCACTTATCAAAGGTTTAAAGATTACAAAAAAACACGTTAGCAAGCGCACCTAAAGCACTAAACTGGGAGAACAAACTTACCTTTTTGTCGCGATTATCGCGACCCCATTCCACTATGAATTTAAGCGCCGGACGCAGCGCGATCGAGGGATTGGAGGATAGTTAAAACGAGCTTTAAAAGAAATAAGGGAAGATCGAGATGCTTATATAGGCTGATAGGTGTGGCCCGACGCGCACAGCCAACAGCGCTTTTTAACCGGGACTGTATCCCGACAGCCATCGCCCTCTTTCATCTTGCCGGCGAAAGCGGACTTCAAGCAACCCAGGCAAGGGACAGCGCGCAGGGCGCCCTTTCCACCGCGCGGACCAGGCGCAAAAACTGTTTTGCTACCAACAACAGGCCTGACGATCTTAATGGCCGGCTTCTTGTCCGACGAGGCAGGCGCAGGACCGGCGTTCTAAAAATCGGCGTCATCGTCGAACGGGTCCAGGAACTGATCGTCAGCGACGCCGGGAGCAGGATTGACCATCGCAAAATCGAAAGCCTTAGCGGCAAAGCCTTGGAGCCGCTTTAAGGATCTACCACCGCTGCGCGCGACAAATCGAGGCTTCCGAGCCTTCTTAGCGACCGCACCAGACTTGGCGTTGCCCTTCTTGTTGCCTATGGTGACGAGAGCGACCGAGAAGTCAACCGACAAAAAACTAATCGAACGGAGCGGGTAAAAAATGCTGCAAACAAAGGGCAATACAGGCGGACGATCTGGATCAACGAGGTTTACCAAATCAAATTGCCTGACCTTTTAAGGGCCGGAAGGAAGGCTCTTTATAGAGCCTGGACCCGGCCTGCAGAGAGTCCTTAATCTGCGTTCCTATTGTCCCGCATTAAGTCACAACCTGAATAGCCCGTTAAGGTTATTTACTGCTATTATGCTCTCTGATTGCACCACCCACCGCTCTGCCCGCGTACCGCAAGCCAAATCCGGTGGACCCCATCACGTCATCGTTCCTATTGTCGCTATTAAAAGCGACGAGCCGCTTTAAGAACGGCTATTCACTCTTTTCCTGATCCGGACTACTTGGTCCGGAGATTCCCTTTGTTATTTACCTTACAAGATCCAATAGAGCTTGGATCACGGGATCTGTCACGTGAAAGGATCTCCCAATTGCCTGCACAAAAAGAAAGAGTTGCCAGTGTTGGATTGCACTGGCCTGTGCAGGCAATCGGCAGAGGCCAGAGAGAGTCGGATCCTCCGGTCCCGTGATCTCTGATCACGGGATCCGAGGACCCGCAAGCCCGCGGAGGTTGGGAGCAGGGGAAGGCCCCTTTGGTAATCTGGATCGTGTATATATAGCCTCCCTTCTGCTCCCTCTCTGGCAGATAGATTCCTTTCCTCTTCGTGCACAAGAATAGATTGATCCTCTGATATAAAGGATCATTGTTCACCTTCTTTAGAGATCTCCGAGCCCAACAGGAGTACCACTCCTACCAACATATAATTACTAGCAAATAGTATGGTATTATCCCCGATACCGGCGCGGCAAAAGTTTCAACTACCGGAACGACCCAATTCCGAGTTTTGCAACGCTATCTGCCTGATTTTTTTTTGGGTACTATTAGGAAGAAAAAACGCGTGCGTTTTGGATTTGGAAAAGCTATTTCCAGTGTAAGAAAAATCACTTTACCGACCCCGATAGGTATTGTTACATTCTATATAATACCTACGCTAACCCCGTTCCTCCTTTGTATCGATGATATGGATACGTTCGGGGTATACCTTAACAACACCCGCAACGAGCTAATAACCAGGCAAAGTAAACGCGTTCTGATTATAAAACGCTACGGCCACTTTTGGTTTTTTTTAGACGAAGTTAGCTACGTTACAACGGGCATCTCGTTTATAATAGAACCAAAAAGCGCAGAAGCAACGTACTTTACGGAAACTGAGCTTAGGCGCGTTTATAAACGCTTTGGGCACCCCTTTGTCGAAAAACTTTAAACTGTTTTCTAACGGGCCGGCTACGAAATTGATCGCAACGCTTTGGAAATAATCAAACGCGTGTGCTATTTCTATTAGATTAAAGCACCCGCACAGTAACGCTTCCGGTTTACGTTTAAAAACGATATCGATTTTAACTATAAAATTGTCGTTAACGTAATGCATTTAGACGGCAAACCAGTACTTTATGTAATTGACGCGAGCATAGCATTTAGCGCCGCAACGTTTTTAAAAAATATAGGAGCAAAATTTTTTTTAGGAAGCTTTTAAACGCTGCTGGTTGGATACCTATTTAAGGCCCCCAAACTTAATATTTTACGACGCAGGTACCAACTTTGCAACGAGCGAATTCCAAACGGAAGCAAAGCTTTTTGGGATCACCTATGTGAGAGCCAGTATGGGGGATCTCGAATGGTGGTGAAAAGGTTGTATATTCAGAGGGCGGAGGCCGGAGGCCTGGCCTGGCGGGGGCCCTAGATAAGAAATCTGTGTGGAGGGGTCAAATCACGTGACCCCCTCTGGCGGCCATGACAACCTATAGCTAGGTTCTGATCGAGGCATATTGGTTAATAAATAAAATGGAAAAGTACCACGGGCTATTCCGCCGAGCTTACGAAATAATCTGGAAGGAATGCCTTAATTTGCACCCCGATTCCGTGCTTTAAAAAGCTATCAAAGCTATAAACGATACGGCAAAACCTAACGGTTTTATCCCCACGCTGCTCGTTTTCGGAGCAATGCCACGTATTAATAACAACTCCCTTCCAACAAAAAACTAGGTTCAAAAAGCGGCAGCAATTACCAAAGCTATAGGTGAGCTTTGAAAGCTCCACGCTAAGCGCAAAGTATAGGACGCCATAAACACGCGCAACGAGCCGAGTACGAAAAACACTTTGCCCAGTGTCACACGGAAGAACCCGTGGACCTAACTAGCCGGCATCACGAGTCGGCCTTACGGAGGTTCGGAGACCCGCATAGGCGGTCAACGGCCCCAAGGCCAAGCGGTGAAGGTTGGAAGGCAGTGTGAATCATGTACTCGATACTTCGCACGGATCACAAAGGGTCTATATAAACCCTGCCATCTCCTATGTCTTCCACGAGAGATTCCTTCTTCCTCAAGCATCTCTTGAGCCCATAGAAAGATTATCTGCAATCTAGAGATTCTTTCTCCAAGCCGTCTTTGACCCCTTGTTACAAATCGGGTGGCATTGCGACGGGATTGAGAACTTGTCTGAGCGGACCGCCAGCGCGGTAACCAAGGTCAGTAAGCGGCCTAGTTTGGAGAGAGAGAGAGTATATTTAACGTCATTATATCGGGATCTACCAGTCCCTGCCTCCCAAGGGGCATATGACGTGCTAGCGCTACCTAAGCTTAACACTAGGCTACATGTTGCTATTAAGGCGGCTAGCAGATTAAACCCGAAGGCACACGGAAGTCGGGCCGCATTCCGGCGCTCCTTGTTAGTGAGCGGGCGATCGGCGGTGGGGCGTATATATATACGCCGGGGCGTTGTGAAGCGCTGCGAGTGGTAGTGGTGCTGTCGGCCGGCGGGTGTGCCGGAAAAGGGGGCAAGGCCGGGTTGGGCGGGAGGGTCCTTGGGACCTCCCCTGGGCCCGGCCGGAGGTGCGGGGGACTAACGAGCCTACTGTTAATCCTAATAGTACAAAGGAAAAGTGGAAAATGTAAAGGAAAAAGGAAAAGGAAAATAGGTTATATGCGGGCTATTTAAGCCCTGTTACTACCGCCCAGCGATAGTGTAATAGTTGGTAGCTTCAACGAACGAAGCAAAAAGGAACGGCTTTTGCAATAGCCGTTTCCAGTATCCGGGCCTATCAAAAGCCGGGGAGGGGTCCGTTGTAGGCCACTTGTTTTTTGCCGCCTTAGCCAACCTGCAATACACAGGGTGGGAAGGGGACTTGTTTTTTCCGCAGCGGCACGGGTTGTCGTTTTCGTGCTGGAACTTTCGGTGGTACCAGTCGAAGTCCCCGTGCCCCGTGCGTGCGGCTATCAGCCGCTGTAATACCTTCCGGTGCAGCTGTAAAGCTTCGGGTGCGGGGCGTGGCACCGGCGGGAGGCCTATAGCCCTGTACCGTTCCGGAAGGTTGTTATCGAACCACTCGTTACGGGCGTCCCGGGCTATTTTCCGGGCTAAAGCTTTTACTCCGGCCACCGTTGGTTTGGAGTGTTGGGGTATCGGTAAAGCCGATCCCAACTTTGCTTCGGCGTCGGCCTCTTCGTTTCCGGGGATTCCAGTGTGGCCCGGGGACCAACGGACGTGAACCCGGTGTTTGTCCATAAAGTAATGGACCTCTTTAAAGGCCCCTTGTGAGCTATCGGGGGCCGTGCTTAAAAAGCCGTTAGCCGCCGAGGTGTTATCGAGGCACAGGTGGAAAGTGCAGTTGCGGAAGCTCCAAACGGCTTTACGGAGGCCCATCCGGCCCCCTTCCGCTTCGCCGTCGAACACTTCCGCCGGGTGCGCCAGCCGGCCGTGCCCGGAAAGTTTGCGTTGGCCGGCTTGGTGGATTACCCAGCCGTAACCAACTGCCCCGTTTTCCGCTTTGGACCCGTCGCTATATACTATAACGTCGGTAGGGGGGAGGGTGCGAAGCCACGCCATAAATGCTTTGGCGGCTGCTTGCTTTTCTTGTGTGGCCACCGTAAGCCCCGTATATCTATAAGGGAGGTAAGCCGGGCGGGTGCACGCCGGAAGGAGTCCGGCCGTCCTTTGCAGCGAGGTCGTAAGCCTGCCGGG
>JNVV01000033.1:177208-195883 GCA_000733355.1 Falciphora oryzae
GAGTGTTGGGGTATCGGCAAAGCCGATCCCAACTTTGCTTCGGCGTCGGCCTCTTCGTTTCCGGGGATTCCAGTGTGGCCCGGGGACCAACGGACGTGAACCCGGTGTTTGTCCATAAAGTAATGGACCTCTTTAAAGGCCCCTTGTGAGCTATCGGGGGCCGTGCTTAAAAAGCCGTTAGCCGCCGAGGTGTTATCGAGGCACAGGTGGAAAGTGCAGTTGCGGAAGCTCCAAACGGCTTTACGGAGGCCCATCCGGCCCCTTTCCGCTTCGCCGTCGAACACTTCCGCCGGGTGCGCCAGCCGGCCGTGCCCGGAAAGTTTGCGTTGGCCGGCTTGGTGGATTACCCAGCCGTAACCAACTGCCCCGTTTTCCGCTTTGGACCCGTCGCTATATACTATAACGTCGGTGGGGGGGGGAGGGTGCGGAGCCACGCCATAAATGCTTTAGCGGCCGGCCTAGTTTGGAGGGCCTCGCGGAGCTTGTATATGCCGTCCTTTCCGATGGGAAGGAGCGCGGCGACGAGCTGAAGAAGCTCGGTACCGTCGCCGATAAGGTCGAGACAGGTGAACCCGAGTTCGACAGGGCGCTTGGGGACAGTCCGTATGCCACGCAACATTCGCCGCTTTTCCCGCTATATTCGATTGCGGGGATGAGCGTGTCGAGCAAGGGCGGGACGACTTTACCTTTACTCGGAATATCGTTGAGATCGAGGCCGTGGACGAGAGCGACCAGGCCCCTGTCAGGCCCCGCGAAAGTGCACCCCGGCCCGCCGCTGCCCCGACGCAGACCGAAAGCGCATATACAAGGCCCGAACTAGCGAACGCGATAGCGGCCGCCGCTTCCGAGGCTGCAGCATTTCCTTTACCTGTACACCTACACGGTCGTGCGGATGAGACCGGCGATCGGCCGCCTTATTAAGACGGACCTTATGACTAAGGAAGAAAAACTCGATACTAAGATCAAGGGTCGCATCCCCGAGCGAGCGAGCAAATTCGCTTACGATGGTGGCAGTCTGCCGCCACTGCCAAATTTCGATAATAGCGACAATGAAGCTACCGCCAGCCTAGAAAGGGTCGTGGAGGACGTGCTGGGGTGGATCGTGGACGCGGCTTGCGTCGAGGTTGATGGTGAAGCCGCGGCGGTGACGATTTAATGCTGTTTTCCGGGGTGGTGTTCTAGCTGATAAGAGCTGTTAGCACTAAGGATTTGTAGCTATGCAATCCTGGCTTTTTTTTTAATGGCTTCGGACCATATCTTTTTCAAAACAGGCTGTTTTTACATGGACAAGCCCTTTTTTGGTAGATTGGAGATGTCGCTTGAAACGTTTATGTATATTTTTGTTTAATACGTTTGTATTTTTATTTTACAACTACATAGTTGGTGGCGTCTTAGCTCGGTGGAACCAGTGTTTTAATAGCCGGGCCGGGTTTAGAGGCAGTGGGCGGCCCTCCCGCTAAGATGGGGAATCCCCATTTTTCAGCTCGCGGGCGCCTTGCTGCCCGAAACGAGCAGGACGACGCTGCCAAACTGCCGGCGCAAGTCCTCTTTTTCGACGTCGTGAGTGTCCTCGACTTCGCCCCACCTGCCCGTCTGCCACCGCACCTCGACGCTGATAGCCGCGGCGGCCTTTTCGACCCCAAACTGCCTACCGTCCTCCTCCTCTTCCGTAGCGGGCTTGGCGTCGAGCCCGGACTCGCTCCACTGCGCGACGAGCCGCGCCGCGACCAGGACCGACTTGCCGGCCAGGGTGGCGCGCTCGACGCCGGCGAGGTCGAAGGCATCGAGGCCGGCCAGCCAGGCGCGCACGGCGTCGCGTACAGCGGGGTCCTGCGGCGTGGGCAGCAGGCCGGTGGCGTCGTTGAGCGCGGGGCGCAGCTTCACGGCGCCGCCGGGCCAGACGCGGGACTCGAGGTGGGCTACGACGGGCCGCGCGGCGCGCTTTTGGAGCGTCCGCAGCGTTTCCTCCCCCTCCCCCTCGTCCTCGCCCGGCGGCGCTTAGCACAGCAGCGCGTCGGTGTCGAGGTAGCGCATGACCGTGTCTACGGCTACTGTTTACATACGCGAAAAACTACGGTGGCTTTAGCAACCTAAAGAGTATGGGCTGCTGACGACCAATCATTTGTTACACGGCGCCATTGGCTGTTGTAGGCCGCGAGGGTTTCGCTTAAGCCTGGCCAATCATTTTTAGCCGCCTTTGTTCCTAGCCCAGTCTGGCCGCCCACCCGCTCCCCTCATGGAGGCCAGAGCGCCGACTCTCCCGTTCTTGTGACGGTTGCCGGACTCTTTCCGAGTAAGAGTGCGGCTGTGCGCGTTTAATGTTTCCCCGCGGACATTGAAACACTCTAACCCGCCACTCACCAGGCGCGGAGCGGACCGAGGCTCTGAGAAGGCCGGCGGGTGGGGTTCTTCCGAGCGCCGTTGCGGCCGCCTAGGGAAGCCGCGCTCAGTTCCGGCTGTCGCGCCAAGTCGTCTCCAAGTTCCACGCGCCCGGACTCCCCGACCCTCGCTTCTGCCGCGCTGACGACGTGACGCCGGTGTCAGGTCTGTACGCCCTCTTCCTCCTGGGAGCCAGCAGGAACGGACCGACGGATCTGTTACTCCAGTGGCTCACCGCCCTTGTCACCTCATCCCCTCCGCCCATTTTCAACTTTGCTGACAGTTCAGCGGCGACCGTAACGGGTCGCGCGCGACACTAGGAGAAGTGTACGCGAAGGTGCTGTGGCTGTATAGCACCCTAGTGGCTCACCGTCCTTATCACCTCATCCCGTCCGCCCATTTCCATTTTTGCTGACCACTTTCGCGGCAATCCGTGCACTCCTTCTCGGTCCAGGAACTGTCGCTGGAGCGGCGGGATTGGAAACCTTGGCGGCTGCAATCCGTGCACTCCTCCTTAAGCCAGCAGCCATCGCTGGAGCGGCGGGAGTGGGAAACCCGGCGGCAGCAATTTGTGAACTCCTCGCTCCAGCAGCTATCACTACTGGGGCGGAAGGACGGGCCCGCTTTCTCCGGTTAGTACTGCTGTCTAGATGGCCATTACCCCGCCTCCTTTTGGAGCTTTTGTTCCGAATATCGGAGCCGCCGGATAGGATCCCGGGTAGAAGTTGTTTTAAATAAAAAGGACTAGCAAGCACATTTGCGATGCGTCGAATTTGCGGGATGGAGGGTGGGGGATGGGGATGCGGAAAAATAGGCACGGCATATACGGTATTTGATAATGAAATGCTTCTTTTGTTCCTCCTAGTACTGGGTGTCTTTGATGATCGCGCGGACGTTTGCCCAGGACGCGGTGAGCGCGTTAACGTTGTCGGATGTCGTCGGGCTTGCTGCGTTTTGGCTACGGCGTTGAGCAATATTCCCGTCGTCGGCGATATTGTCACACGGGAGAGCCCGTGGACTCACCTAATCGGCCCTACAGAAGGTCCGGGAACCGGTATAGGTGCCTAACGGCCCCGAGGCCCAAAGGCCGAAGGCCGGAAGGGCAGTGTGAATTATGTATTCAATACTTCGCACGGATCACAGGGTGGTTTATATAAACCCTGCTATTTCCTATGTCCTCCATGAAAGATTCCTTCCTCCTCAAGCATTTTTTAAGCCTATAGAAAGATTATTTGCAATATAAAGATCCTTTTTTAAGCCGTTTTTAACCCCTTGTTACAAATAATCTTTTTTCGCTTTGCCCCCTAACGGAAGCCTTACTATCTTTCCTCCTAAGCTTTGGAGAAGCCCTGTTAGTCGGTACCCCCAACCCCTAACTGTTGCTTTCTTTAGCGAATAAAACCCTGGGGCCACACTATAAACATTTTAACTGTTACCGGTGTTTTCGAACGGGTAAAAGCGAAAAGAATATACAGGAGGGTCGTTTCACTTTTTTAGTCGCCCTGGCGAAATCACGGGACTTTAAGAAAGGCTGGAAGATTTCCTTTGTACCTTTGGGACTTTACGCTGCCTAGGAGTACAGGGAACCGGACCCCCTCATCTCGTTTGCAACGACATCTCCTTCCCTACCAAGCGACTTTGGCATGCCGGCCCGGGAATTAACGGAATCCCCTTTTTTGCCTAGCGATTCCGGTATGCCTGCCGATACTATACCGGCCCAATCTGGAAAAGCGGCCGGAAAAGCCCCCGAAGGCCCCTCCCGGTCCGCACCCGAAGAACGTTAAAATACCCCTATGCTCGACGATTAAAAGGCACTTATCCTGTATTCGGCACCCCCCTTTAGCATAGCCCTCGAACAATCAGCCCTTATATCCGTAAGGCGCTTTCAGGATCCCCCGGGCTGGATAACCGAAATCCAACGGGAATTTATTAGTACGCACGAAGCAATTTCGGCCCTATCTCGAAATGTAAGCCAGGAAATCCTCGCCGATCGGGAACAAATCCGCGAAATAAAAACCCATTACGACCATATCACCTACGCGTACAATACCATCGTTTCCTTATATAAGGAAGGCATAATCGCTTCCGCCAACTAACAAAAGGCATTCCGGGAACGGATTATCGGAAAAAGCCAAGCATTTGCACAATAAGTTTGGGCTACGATTGCCACTTTGGCCGAAAAGCAACAAACCCGTTCGGAGGCCCTAATTCAGCTCCGGGACGTTACTCGGGCCTAACAAAACTACTTGCAAAACCTACAAGCACGACTTTCCACCTTCGAAAAGGGAGTTATTAACTAGGCCGTCGATAAGGATGCCCAAATCCAAAATCTCCTAACTAAAAAACATGTTTCGCCCGAAGCCCTCACCGAAACTATTAAGGACGCCGTACGGGAAAGCCGGCGGCTTGCAGCACAAAAAAGGCAGCCTAAATCAGCAACTGTACTTTCGGCCCTGCAACGATCGTCTTAACAACCCGGATTAAACTGAAGCTTTCCCTAGGACGTACCCGTCCCTACTAAGGAAAATAGAGCCGAAATTGATACCGATATACTTCCGCTTTCCGCTTTTAAATAAACAAGCTCGATAGCGCGGGAACGGATCGTTAAATCGAACGCCGTCTTGCTAGCCGCACAAATAAAACGGATTTTAAAAAATTCGCAAACCCGAGCAAACCAGGCCCGCACAGGCATTACGCCGGGACGGACAAAAGGACAACCCGCCGGTAATCCGGACTTTTCGGACTTTTCGGAATCGGATGATAGCGATAATAACCTGCCACCGCGACCTCCTAACTGAAAGTTACGGCTATTCCGATCACCCTTTCCGCCAAGCGATAAGGCCTTATAACCCTTTAAGGGAACTCCTCAAAGTACGGTTTTTATAATCAACCCCGTGCAACTCTATAACAAGGGGTCAAAGACGGCTTGGAGAAAGAATCTCTAGATTGCAGATAATCTTTCTATGGGCTCAAGAGATGCTTGAGGAGGGAGGAATCTTTCGTGAAGGACATAGGAGATGGCAGGGTTTATATAGACCCTTTGTGATCCGTGCGAAGTATCGAGTACATGATTCACACTGCCTTCCGACCTTCACCGCTTGGCCTGAGGGCCGCTGACCGCCTATGCGGGTCTTCGAACCTCCGTAAAGCCGACTCGTGATGCCGACTAGTTAGGTCCACGGGTTCTTCCGTGTGACAAACTCAAAGCCCCTAACGCTTTCGAAAGGGATCGCACCAAATTTAAAAACTGGTGGTTCGTAATACAAGCTTATATAAACGCCTGCCCCTAAAGCTTTACAGGTACCCGTACCGCATCACTTGGGTCGGGTCCCTCCTAAAAGGAACCGCCCTCTAATAGCACGTAACCAGGGCACGTTCACTAGAATTTATAAACGTTTAAAATTCCTGGAAAAGATACGCCTCGTCGCTGGAGGAGCACTATAAAAACCCTAACGAAAAACGAACCGATGCCAAAAAGCTCCGGTCTTTAAAATACAACGGCGATATCGTCGGCTACTTCACGGAGCTAGGGCAGTACAATATCACTACCCGATGGACCGGCACGACTTTCCGGGATTTCGTCCGATCTTCGCTACCCGAAGGTATCGCCGATTTGGTATATGCCGATAAAGGTCGAATCTTTACGGACGACGCCGAATTCCTCGAAGCCTTCCAAAAGGCAGGGATCACTTACGAGCAAAAGCTCGCGGATAAAGCTTCTATTAAGGCTTTAATGCAAGGAACAGGCCAAAAGGAAAAGGGAAAAAACGAGCCCGCTTCGAATCAGGAGCGCTCGAACGCGGGCCGTCGCCGCGGCAAAAGCTCCAAAAACAGGAACCCAAATCCATCCTCAAGCTCCCTATCACAGCCGGTAGGAGGTGGAAGGGGCCCACTAGTGGGGCAAGGAGACCCCAACCCTTATCGTTCCGATAAGGGAGGTGGGGCTCCTACAAAAAAAACTCTGCAGGCCTGCCCGCCCGGCCTCCGGCCTCCTACTCTCTCCTGTACACGATCCTACCTTACCACAAATATCGTAATAGAACCAGTCCCCTCTACTGTTTACGATAAGTGGTAGCAACTCTCTGCCACTGCAAAGTCACCAATATCCGCCCTCTAAGCTTGTTCTCACGGCTCGCCTAAAGACTCACGCACTTCCAGCGCGCCTTGTTCTAACGGCTCGGCGCGCGCGTCACCTCCCCCCTCCAGGCTTATTCTCACGGCTCGCCTGGCACCACGCTACCAAGCACGCCTTATTCTCACGGCTAGGCGCGCGCGCGTTACCCTTCCCTAGCTCTTCAATCACGGAATCAGCACCTCTGTAATCCTAGGCAACCAGTCGAGACCAGAGAAAAGCCACCCGAGGTCGCTACCTTATCTAACTCCCCGCAAACGACTCGACTAATCGCGCTTATTCTTACGGCTCGCGCGGGTAATTAAAAAGGTTGCTTCGTTGCTTTTATCACTTCCCTCTCACCTGCACTGCGCCCTCCCTCAACAAGCTACCTTCGAAACCGAAATCGAAACCTCCCACTTCCCGCAAATGGTTAAGCAGCGAAAAAGGACAAATCAAAAAATCCATTAAAATCCTCCCGGTAGTAACATTTATAACCTCGAACCTTCGCTTTGCGACGGCAAATCCTTTAAAGATCTGTAAGCCCTGGCCTGCCGACGGACTACCTCTACCACTTGCAAGTGAATATTGGGACCCCCGAAACAGTAAAAATACAAGCGAAGAAGCACGAAGCAATGGCGAACGAGGTTAACCCGCCCTCGAAAGGCAAGGATCCGGATACGGGCCAACCACCGCTATCGGAAACGTTGCGTTCTCGCGCTCGCTTTCTCCCCATACAAAAATTCCAGGCCCACGTTTCAGACGATAACGATAAGGACGGAGGAACCGAAGCCGGCAACCCGGACGACAGCCTTATAGACACCCAAAGCAAACGCCGTACGGACGAAAGCCACACGGCAGAGTTCGACGAAGACAATAATCCTCGGCCCGATCACTTCGGCAAAAACCGAAGATCTATGGCCTGGCTGGAACGTCGTCAAAACCGTATCCATAACAACTTATCACGATAGATAACGGGCATGCAAAACCGTTTTAAAGCAACCATTACCAAAGCTATCGGAAAGCTCGGCTCTACTATACAAAGCAACTTCGACAGCATCGACAAGGACTTCGGCATCCTTTTTAACAACCAAAAGCAGCTTGCCTTCCGCATTAATAACGCTCGCAAAAACACGTCGGACTTACAAACCCAAATGGAAACGCATTTAAACGCGGGAAAGTTTGGCCGACGCGTTTCCTTTAAGCTTAATACGGACGAAAGTCGCCGCAAGACAGGTGCTCGAGCGTCCCTCGGCTCGACAACACTTCGGCGCCTCAGCGCCCGTTATAACAAATTTAACCCTGGTATCGGCAGCAGCAAAAATCGCCCATTAGAAATCGCGAACGATAATTCGACCGACGACTCCGAAGCAATAGCGCGGCGCTTTTACAAACTTACTGGATAAAAGGCGTCCAGGGTCGCATATACGCGACCCAATACCCAATATCGCAAAACAAACAGCGAGTAAATCCGAAAGTTCGACCAAGGCACTCGGACGGCGGCGCCGGCACCGGTCTTCCATAATCCTTAGCAACAACAGCAGCAGCAAACTTAGCGGCCCCCTCCTTTCATACCCCTTAACACTGGTGTTACCACGCCGGCACAAAAGGCAACGAACCGCTATTTCGAAATAGCTTACGGACAGCCTCGCCCTGGGTTAGCGCGAGCCGCCACTCCAGCGCCTGCCGCGTTCCCCAGCCTAGGACGCAATTACCAATAGGAAGCTAGACCGGCAGCCTAACGCCCGCTTTTTCGATACAAACAACAATAAGGCAATATAAATCACTTCAACCAACCTCTATCAGCCCAGCAATAGCTAACCCAAAACTTATACACTCCCGACCTCGCAGCCCATTAGCAGCGAAGCTTTAATAACTTCCAACCGCCCGGATAGCTTGTGGCGGGCTCCAAAAACGGACCTCGTCTCAAGCGAAAGGACGTCGGCATCTTTAAACCCGACCATAAAAACTTTAAAAACCTTAGCACCGTTACCAATGGAAAAAACATCATTTTCACAAACAGTTTTTCCTTCGAAATACGATTGATAAGCTTCCTAATGAACCCCGTTTATACAGCGTTAAACGAGAGTTAGCTTAAAAACATGTTCCCAACTTTGCTGGGAGGACGAGCCCTGATCTAGTGAAATAGCCAAATGCTACCCCATATATAGCTAAACCTGTACGGCTAAAGCCTATTTGGCATAATTACGGCAGTTAAGCAACGGTTTCCTCCCAATCGGATGGAAGCTACTAAAAAGTTCTCCAAAGGAACTGTTACCATCAAAAACGTCGCCGCTAACCCTAATGCCCTTACGGACTATGTTACCAGCAAATTTAAGCATGCGCGCACCATAAGTCTCTGCACCGAAAGCGGCCAGAACTGGTTTGCAGCCATAGCCCAAATCTGGTCTTCTCTTAGCAACGACATTAAAACCTTTTTACGCCAACCTTCTTTTAACGAATATATCGGAAACTACCTTTTCGAGGTTAAAAACGTTAAACCAATGCTTCTCAATATCGCAGCCCAGCGTTACCCGCACATCAAGCCGGGAAACGACTTTAACGGAAACTCGGAAAGCGAGCACAAAAGCAAGAAGCATCGCAAAAAGGACAAGTACGACAAGCACGGTAACCGTGGTAAAAGCCACAAATCCAAGCTTAAATACAAGGACGACAAGAAAAACAGGTACAAATCCAAATACGAAGGCTACGATAAAGATCGCGAATACAAGAAAAAGGATCGCGATTACAGGAAGCGCGACTACAAAAACAAGAAGGAATTCAAAAAGTCTTACGACAAAAAAAAAGATAACAAGGTCAACCTGGTTAAATCCGATTCCGACAATGACTTTTTATCTGGCGAAAAGGAGCAGTCTTCCTCTTTACCTTCGGATCCGTTTTCCGACTTTGACTCTATCTACAACATTCGTAAAAACAGCCTGACCACCGATTGCAAGCGCTGTGGCGAGAGCTTCCGATCTCGCAACAAGCTTTTTAAGCACCTAAAGGGCTATAAAGTCACGGAGCCCCCCCAATAGACCGACACCGTCAATTTCACTATGGACGATGTCATTCAGGAAAGCGAGCCCAAGGAGGCTGCCTCGTCACACCTGGGAGGTTACACCTACCAGAAGATCATGGTCCGAAGCTTTTTAGACGGCATGGACCTCCCTATCTGCACTAACACAGGATCAGGACGTAACCTAGTCGACCGCAAATGGCTTAAAAAGTTCTTCCCTAATGCGGCTATCGACAAGGTTAATAAAGGAGTTCGCCCCAGCATCAAAAGCTGGGACTCAAAAAAACCGACTAAAGCAAAGGAGTATGCAACCTTCTCATTTTTTGCCAAAGGAGTTAAGGATGATAGTTCTCCAAGCATCACCACCAAAACAGCTAGGGCTTGGATCGTCGACAAACTAAACGCAAGCTGTCTACTAGGAACCCCTTGGCTTAAACCTCGTCGTGCCCAAATCGACTTTGGTACCGACTTGATGCACTTCCTAGACGACCGATTTGCTGTCCCTTTTACCGTCGTTCGCAAGGGCAAGCCCGTGCTGAGGAAAGTTGTTAGCAAAAAGGCGTTCAGCCTCGCTCCTAAAGAAACAGCGGCCATTCCGGTCAAATACGCTGCCCTCCCGAAAGGCCGGCCCTTTCTTATAGCCGGCATTCACCCAATAGCAATCAACGCCCTAATCGACTGCAACACACCCCAGGTCTGCCTAGTGCACAACGTCACGAGCAAAATAGTCACGGTGCCTCGCAAAACCCGACTCGCGACAATCCAAAAAAGCCTTAACCAGGTTCGATCCGCAATCAACTATAAGCAAGCCAAAAAGCTTGTTGAGCATGGAGGAGGCAAAGGCTCAACGACTATAGCCGAAAAGTCCTTGCTAATGGGAGAGGATTAGAACGTTGTATTTTCAACTAACCCTGCCAACGCCAAAATCTCGTTAAACCCCGAGTTCTTATAAGACGACGACTTTTGGGAAAACTCAGTCGCCGAAAACGATACGCACAACGTCGCCGACGACCAGGTCCCTAAGGGCGGCTTCGTAAACGACCCGCCCCCTAAAAAGCAAAAAACCATGCTCGACTCACCCGAACCTCTCCCCAAAATCCCGGAAAAACGCTCTACCTTAGGCATTAAGCCACCCAACGAGGCACCCTACATTGTCACTAATAAAAGCATCCACGTATACAACGGAGGAACCTTTGAGCAGACCTAGAAGCTCCGAGAAACCTGCGAGAAGTTTATAATTTGGGAGGACAATGGCAAGCAGATCGATGTCCTAGAGGAGGAGATGATGCGTATCCCTTTGGTTGACGGATACGAGAAATACTTTGGTTTGCGATGCCGTCCCTACCTTGTGTTAAAAAAGGACCGCGATGTTATCGACGAGAGCTACGATAAGCTTTATGGGCATAAACGTATGGAATTTATAAAGGGACCAGCCCAGTTTGCGTTCCTTTGCTTCGTCGTCTGGCGCCGAGTTTATGGCGAAAACAAGTCAAAAGTCGTCACCGATTTGCGACCTTTCAACAGGGCCATTGTGCCCGACCCCTACCTTTTGCCCTTGCAGCAGGACGTTGTTGATTCCGTTAGGGGTAAGCTTTATATTACTGTGGTCGACGCCACAGCCTTCTTTTTCCAATTCCTGGTCCATCCCAAAGATCGAAACAAGCTTGTTATCGTCAGCCATCGAGGCCTTGAACGTATGAACGTCGCGATGATGGGCTTTCGAAATTCCCTAGCGTACGTCCAGCGGTTTATGGACGGTTTTTTGCGTCCGCATAACAAATACTGCAGGGCCTTCATCAACGACATCATCATCTTCAGCGACTCATTCGAAAAGCACGTCAAGCACCTGGAAACGATTTTTGGCCTGTTCCAGGATAAGAACATTGCGATCTCCCCGGCCAAATCCTTCATCGGCTACCCCAGCGTTAAGTTGCTGGGCTTTTACGTCAACTCTCTTAGCAAGACAAACACCGAGCATCGCATCCAGGGATTTCGAAACTGGCTAATGCCCACCAATTTAAAGGACCTCGAAACCTTTATCGGCGCCACCGGCTGGCTGCGTTGTATAATCCCTTACTACGCACGCCTCGTAGAGCCCCTCCAGCTACGCAAAACGGAACTGCTCTCAAAGGGCCGCAAAAAGGGACGAGTCGTCCCCAACAACCACGGAAAACGGGCAGCCTACTGCCGCTCAGCCCATTTCAAACCTACCGAAGCCGAGACCCAATTTTTTAAAACTATTAAAAAAATGCTCTGCACCAAGCTCCGACTTTACCATGCAAACCCGGACAAACAAATCGTCCTACAAATCGACGGTAGTCTCAAGCGCGGGTTTAGCGTCATGGCCTTTCACGTTAAAGAAGGCTACAACTGGGACCGCTCAACCAAAGCGATCCCGGCCCAGGCCATCGAACCAATTATATTCATCTCTCGCTGCCTTCACAAAGAAAAGCTCAACTACGGCCCTTCAAAACTCGAAATGGCCTATCTCGTCTAGGCTTGCAAAACTCTACGCACGACTCTTCACTTAAGCAACAAAAAGGTCCTTATGCTCACGGACTACGAATCAACTACAAGCATCGTCAACCGCACGACCTTGCTAACGTCGTTAACTAAGCGTATCAACCGGCGCCTCACGAATACGTCCATCTACCTTTCCGAGTACGACCTTAAGGTCCTGCATATCCCTAGCAAAATGAACCTCGTCCCAAACGCACTGTCACGCCTACCCACGGCCAGCGACAACGAAAACCGGCAGAAGGAGACACCGCCAACCCTTAACGCGATGTACGACCACATCCTCCTTATCGCCAAGGCCCAAATAGCCGAAACAACTCGCCAGCGTTTTGCCAAAGGCTACATCGAGGACCCAGTTTACCGCAAAATTATGCTTGACCTAGCCACTCCTCAAAGGTTTAAATGCAAAGTTAAAAGCAACGAAGCCGTTGCCAATGCTTCCAAAGTCGGGCATCCTTTCCGTATGGCCGACTATTTTCTTTATTCACGGGATAACGACGGCTACGAACGCCTCGTAATCCCGAAACCCCTAATTGCGGACTACCTACGGGAAGTCCACAACGATAAACATCACTTCGGCCGACTCCGGATGCTTAACGCCCTTAAGGACGTACATTTCCGAGCAAAAAAACGTCAGGTCAAACAGTATATCAGCAAATGCCATAAGTGTGGCATAAACCGACAGAACAACCAGCTTCCCATTGGAACCCTTCAACCCATTCAGGCCCCTCCTAAGCCCATAAGCACGATCACTATGGACTTCGTAACTGCACTCCCTATGGTCCCCTCGGAAGGCACCCCTTGGTCCCAGCGGAAGTTTGACTCCTACAATGCGCTATTAACGGTCACCTACAAGACCTCCAAACGTACCCTAATCATCCCTAGCTACAACGAATACACGGCACGAATATGGGGTAAACAACTCGGCCGCCAGCTACTCCTAGCCGACTAGTCCTGCCCCAAAGCAATTATCTCCGATAGGGACCCCAAATTCACCTCCGCCTTTTAGAACAGCCTATGGCGCACTTTTAAGACCCGCCTGCAGATGACAGCAGCCTACCACCCCCAGGCTGATAGGCAGTCCGAACGCAAAAACCAGACCGTTAAGCTGGCTATCCGTCATCATTCAGCCACGACAAACGACCCCTGGGTCGACGTCATCCCCTCTTTGCAGTGGAATCTAAACAATGCTATTACGACGGCTCTCAGCTGTAGCCCCCACGAGTATTTGTTTGGATTCAAGATCCCCGGACCTCTGGAGCTTACAGCCTCCGTACGAATTCCCCAAAAAGTTACAAAGCTCCGCTTTATGCGTAAGCACCTCCGCAAAGACGCTCTATTTGCAATAAACGTCGCAGCCGCCGAGCAGAAGCGTATTTATAACTCCAAACACCGTCACGAGGAGTTCAATGTCGGCGACAAGGTTTGGCTCACTATAGGCCACTACAAGACCAAGGGCAAGCACTTCGTCAATAAGGAAAAGCCCAAGCGACAGGGACCGTATACCATCGTCCGCAAGGTCTCCCCTTTGGCTTATAAGCTTGACTTTTCTAGCACCCTTACCAAAATACACCCGGTCATCAGTATCCAGCACCTCACTCGCTACAACTGCGACGACGATCCTTTCCAGCGCGTACCTCCGCCTCCGGGCCCTATCGAGTACAACAACGACAAAGAGATCGACCCCGACGCCCACCTCGGAGAAGGCGACATTTTTGAGGTGGACAAGGTCCTCGACCGCGAGGACACCAAGCTGAAGTCTGGAGTCATCCGCACCAAGTACTTGGTGCGCTGGAAGGGTTACGGCCCTGAGGGAGACACTTGGGAGCCTTTGGAAAAGCTCAGCAACGCGCCTGATGCTGTCAAAAAGTACGAAAACCGCCAGGCTAAAGCCCGGACCCTCGAAGGCAACAGGGCCAAGGCCAAAATCAAGGTCAAGGCCCAGGTTCAGGCGAAGCCTTTGAGGCGTTCCGCACGCAAAGCAGGCAAGGACTGAGAACCTTATTGATTGTATTCACCCCTTCATGTACAGTAGTTATCTCCCTGAGGACAGGGAGTTTCTTTTCATGCGCCGGCACTTGTCACAGCCGGTAGGAGGTGGAAGGGGCCCACTAGTGGGGCAAGGAGACCCCAACCCTTATCGTTCCGATAAGGGAGGTGGGGCTCCTGCAGAGAAAACTCTGCAGGCCTGCCCGCCCGGCCTCCGGCCTCCTACTCTCTCCTGTACACGATCCTACCTTACCACAGATATCGTAATAGAACCAGTCCCCTCTACTGTTTACGATACTCCCGTTCCGGAAAAAAGGACACCAACGGCAAAGGGGAGAGAGAGAGTCTATTTAACGTCGGTAAGTCGGGATCTACCAGTCCCTGCCTCCCAGGGGGCATACGACGTGCTAGCGCAACCTAAGCTAAACACTAGGCTGCATGTTGCTATCCGGCGGCTAGCAAAATTAAGCCCAAAGGCACACGAAGGTCGGGCCGCATTCCGGCGCTCCTTGTTAGTAAGCGGGCAATCGGCGAAAGGGCGAATAAACGCCGGGGCGCTGTAAGCGCTGCTGTTGGTGGTAGAGAAAAGCAATCGGCTGGCAAGGTGCCGGGAACAGAGTACGGCCGGGTTTGGTCGGGGAGGTACCGCAATAGTCCCCCCCTGGGCCCGGCCAAAAAAAGAAAGTTCGGGGGCTGGAGGGCCTAATTCCAACCCTTTATGCTCCTTGTGTGTTTATCGCGTATCGAACGATAGGCTGCGCGGTTTGCCAACGTGGTGCACGGCGTTTCGTACAACTTTACGGTTGGCAAACAAAGCCGCACGAAGATCTTGCGCGTGCGATGCCACCTATACTTTAGTATAGTTACCGCGTGGCAACAAACAGAGGCGCGAGCGTTAAGCCAATCTTGCGCGTGCGTGCTTAAGCAAAAGCTTAAGCAGGCCAATCTTGCGCCATGCGTATCGTTAGGATGCGGTTGACCGAGGAGTTGCGTGTATGTACGACCGAAAGGTCGTGTATGTAGCGGGGGACGGCGGCGGCCGGGCCGGCTATTCGTCCGATGTGTTCTAACTGCTTGCCGGCCTGCAGTCTTCTTGTGCGTTCGAATCGTTCGGCTCGGTGCGCGAGGCGAAAGCGAAAAGGAAGTCAAAGGGCGGTCTGGTGATGCGCGGAGGTTGGAGCAATCCGATTGTCGAAGGTTTCGGCGCGCGCGAGGCGCGCCCTGGGCGATAGGGTGCAGGCCTTCCTCTTGACTGGCAATAGGCACCCCCTATACCGTTGCCAGCCATTCTCTGCTCTTTTGGCCTAGTTGCGTTGCCGACGTCGTTGTTGAAAGGAGTCGGAGAACGCGATTTAAACAGGGCCAATTGGCCTGTTAGAACCTGTTGTGCAGCCGGCTCATTTTAGTAGCCCGGAACACTAAAATGGCCGGGTTTCCTTAGCGGTCACTAACGGTGGGTCCGACAGGAAAATTTTTCGGGAGGAAGGTAGGGATCGATGTCGGTGGGTATATGAGGGAAGCGATTGTTGGCGCCTCTCATTTGCAATACAAGCCTGTTCTACCCACTAAGCTTGGAGCCACGACAGCGCTATTTATAGCGCTTGTTAGGGCCCAATCCAACTAACCGAAACCCTGCTGGCCACTGTGACTGCGATGCAAATCCCCGATTTGACCTTTGAATATTAATAAGTTCCGTTTGTAGCAGATACTTAAACGGGGCTGGTTGCTTTTCCGTTTTTGCAGTTTTTTGCTTTTGCGCTTTATAGTATGGTTTGCAAGCAATGTTCCGGAACGTTAAAAGGCCGTTAACAATTTCGATCGTTATTTCGTTATTTGCCACCCAAAAAAAAAAAAAACAGTCCTTTCCATTCGCCGTCCTCCCTATATACCAACACCTTTATTCCCAAAGCCAGCGCGCTGGGTGTAACAAGGGGTCAGAGACGGCTTGGAGAAAGAATCTCTAGATTGCAGATAATCTTTCTATGGGCTCAAGAGATGCTTGAGGAAGAAGGAATCTCTCGTGGAAGACATAGGAGATGGCAGGGTTTATATAGACCCTTTGTGATCCGTGCGAAGTATCGAGTACATGATTCACACTGCCTTCCAACCTTCACCGCTTGGCCTTGGGGCCGTTGACCGCCTATGCGGGTCTCCGAACCTCCGTAAGGCCGACTCGTGATGCCGGCTAGTTAGGTCCACGGGTTCTTCCGTGTGACACGATTCCATCGATCGCGTCGTGGTATTCGTCGACACGCTTTTTGTGCCTTTTGGCGAGAAGGTCCTCGAACTCAGCGCGGGTTTCGGCATCTCGTGCGGCGGCGAGGGCGTCGGCGAAGTACGAGTCTTCGTATTAGAAAGGGAGGGTAACGGTGTTAAACTGCATCCAAAAGGTGCCCCAAAGCTTCCCAGGGTGGTTGAAGGCCTTGTACGCCTTCCTGACCCAGATTAGGTCCTTGTCGCCTGTGTATCTCGGCGGCCTAAAGGGCATCCTAGGCATACGGTCGTCCATTTTCATACGGGCCGCTTGTTGGGTCTAGGGCGAGGCGTGCTCCAGGTCTCTTGCGGACGTGCGACGACGGTGGGATGTCTGGGCTGCAGCGGTTAGGTTGGGAAAGAAAAGAAGAAAATTCATCCATGCAAAAAGCACAGCGGCAACAGCGCTAAATCTGGGGCAAGGCCACGAGAGGAATCGAAAGGGACAGACGATCGAGTTCGCTCCACGAACAACTGCGCGACACCAAAATAGGCGCGCCCGCGACCGCTATCCACCGCGACACGATAATCTTCAAACGGTAGACTGACTTTCCTGTTGCAAGGCTCAGCCGGAAAGGCTACTTAATAGCGGTTATGGCAACAGGGACCTTGGCCCTCGGCATATACCTCCCATGCAAAACCGCAGTCTTTGCGAGCGACTCGGTCTTTCTCTCGGCGTTCAGCTACCGACAAGCATCTAGCCGAGCCGGCCGGCGAAGCTTCGACTCAATGGGAAACGTCGTCTTCAACCTGCCACCCCAGCGGGCGCTTAATATCATATCTTCCAAGCTTCCCAATCTTCGAAGACAGTTCCCCTTATCAACGACCCTAGCCTTACGCATACTCGCGCTCCCTTAAGCCGAATTAGCTTTCCCGAGTGCCTGGGCGGAGGAGGTTAGTAGCATGGTTGAATACAACGCCGTGCCGGACCGTAGGCTTATTCGTGGGGTGGTGACGCTGCACTACCGCAGCCAGAGTACGAGGCGGTCTGCCGGGTCGGGCGTTCGCTACTATGTCAATAAGAATGTTTGCGAATTAAAAGGAATGGTTTGGGAGGGATACAAATAGAAAACATACAAGGCAAGAACATTGTATTAATAATGTTGAAAATCGCGCGTGTTGAGCCTTTGCACGGAGGGCAGATGAAGATCCCAGCGCCTGCAAGCTACAGAACATTCTCCAAGTACTAATACCAATATTCCTCCTTCAAAAATCTGGACAGGCGGCGGAGGCACCAAATTATGTGGTAAATGCCGAGTATGCTATCTGTATTGCTAAAAACGCCGTTTATCCAAAGCGACCTCTTGCTCTTGCCTGTAGTCCTATCCACGACGAAAGCTGCGAACCTCCACTAATGGCCGACAATGTATACACCAGGCAAAAACGCAAAACCGTTAAGACCGGCGCCGTTGGGATCGCCACCCGTAAAGCTGCTTTCCGCGACGAAGCAATTCCCCCCTCCACTCGCGTCTGCGGGCATTGCCAGCCTCCGCGTCTTATCCCGGACCAGCCCCTCGAGCATCTTCCACTATGCACTTTGCCAAACACCTACAGTGGGGGGACAAAAATACCGACAGATTTTTTCTTTACCCCGCTTTCTCGCGACGCGTTTTCATCAACCCTATCAATTCAAACACGCACAGCATGCCCAAACGAGGCCCGGAGAATCCGTTAGGCGAGTATTCTCCTCATAAAAGGACGAAAATTGTTACGGAATATCTTACAGGAGTTGAAAAGGCTGCGTTGAACGCGAAATACGATGTTCCGATCAATACGATCCATGGCATGGTGTCGAGATACGCCAAGGAGGATCACCCCCTGGCCGCAGCGGCAAAGCCGATTTTCAACGCCCGGGGGCCTAAGGCAGGCCTACCCGGCAGGCTTACGACCTCGCTGCAAAGGACGGCCGGACTTCTCCCGGCGTGCACCCGCCCGGCTTACCTCCCCTATAGATATACGGGGCTTACGGTGGCTATACAAGAAAAGCAAGCAGCCGCTAAAGCATTTATGGCGTGGCTTCGCACCCTCCCCCCTACCGACGTTATAGTATATAGCGACGGGTCTAAAGCGGAAAACGGGGCAGTTGGATACGGCTGGGTAATACACCAAGCCGGCCAACGCAAACTTTCCGGGCACGGCCGGCTAGCGCACCCGGCGGAAGTATTCGACGGCGAAGCGGAAGGGGGCCGGATGGGCCTCCGTAAAGCCGTTCAGAGCTTCCGCAACTGCACTTTCCACTTGTGCCTCGATAACACCTCGGCGGCTAACGGCTTTTTAAGCACGGCCCCCGACAGCTCACAAGGGGCCTTTAAAGAAGTCCATTACTTTATGGATAAATACCGGGTACACGTCCGTTGGTCTCCGGGCCATACGGGAATCCCCGGCAACGAAGAGGCCGATACCGAAG
>JNVV01000033.1:204792-222402 GCA_000733355.1 Falciphora oryzae
GGCACCTGGGAGCCCAAGGCCAACCTTAAGCACGCACCCAAAGTAGTCGAGGCCTACGAAAAATCGCAGGCAACCTTAACCGCACTTAAGGGCAAGGTCAATGCTCCGGCCAACGGCCCTTTCCCGGCAGCCAACGACGTCCCTGAGGCTCAGGGACCTACTCCGGTCAAGCGCGGCCGTGGACGCCCGCGCAAGAACTAGACGCCACAAGGGCGAGAGAGAAGGAGAACACTGCGCTGTTTGTATTTAGCATCGAGGACGATGCCGTCTTTTTAAAGGGCCGGCACTTGTCACGGCTAGTAGGGCCTTAACTGTAGATAGAAGAGTTGGGACCAGAGACCTTTATCGACAGATAAGGGTGGAGGCTCCACAAGGTGGATCCCGCACAAAGATATCCCAAATCTCTGTAGGGCCAGGCTTCCGGCCTCTAACCTACTCCGAATATCATCTTTCTGCTCCTCCAATTTCTCTGCCCTCGACTGCTTTGACAAAAGGGTTGATTTTGGGTGTGGGGTGGAAAATTGAAAATCCGTCGATACTTTTGTCCCTCGGTTGTAGTTGGGTCTCGGCATCCTCGCTATTGCCGCTAAGACGCTTAATCTTAATGCTTAATGCAATAGGGAATCGAATCAGCGGCATGTAGCCCGTATGGTTGATCGACTTATACGGCTGTGCATGTTTGACGCGGTCAACGGCGCTGGATATAGCCGTTTCTATCAGGTAGTCTTGCGGCCAAAAAGGGTCGAACGCAAAGCAAAAGTCAACCATTTTGCCGTTAGGGACACTATCGATCAGGAACTCCTTAATAATTCAGGCAGTGGTACTGGTAAATGCCTAAAAATTAGCGACACCAAACTGCGGTTACGATAATACCAAAACAGTAACCATAATACGGCCAAAGGGGTTGGAGAAATCTTGCTGCCACAGCGGGTATTGCAGAACAGAAAGGGAGAGAAGGACTAACCACTGCACAAGTTTAAGTGGCCCCCCGCGACCGATCGCAAGCTTGATCAAAGGTTCGTGGACAGAGCTGTTCCAAGCCGCCTCCTCAAACGAAAGATCAGAATATTCGGTCGCCGTCAGCAGGATGTCCAGCACATCCCGCACCGAGGGGGATTCCTCCTCTTCTTCTTCGCCAGCGGGGTAAAAGTGATGCTCATAGATCCCCTCCGCGGGTTTCCCCGCCCGTTCCAGCTCGGCCTTTCGCGACCGTGAGATGATGGGTCTGCCTCCGGCGTTGGCTGCTTTGAAATCGCCCAGGAGCTTATCTAGTGCCTCAGGAAGGAGGGACTCCCCTCTCGTGAGACCGTCTCGGGCGAACGACTTGATGCTTATGGGCTCGGTCGCGTTTTCTAGGTCCCGCCTCCTTTTGCGGCCGGAGCCGCGACTATTGGCCTGGCTCAACTGACTCGCTAGCAACGATGACGGAGCCGCCGAGGACGCAGAAGACTGAGACGGGGCTGTTGCTACTTGGTAAAGTCTGGGGGGCCGTGGGGTAGTGTCGTCTGCCGTGGGGAGCGCCGAGGAGCCCGTGGGAACTTTGGGGCGTTTCGCTGGGGTTTCCATGTCACAGTCGTTGCTGTCGCTGTCGTGGCCGAGATGGGCTCGTGGCCCGTATGGTAGTGTGCGCAGTCCGGCGTCGTGGTTCCTCGTGTCGTTTCGACGTCGCTTGCGGCCGCGGTTGAACTTGGCGGTGGTGGTGGTGGTCGTCGCGGTCGTGGGGTCAAGCTCGATGGATGGATCGACTGCTGGCGCCCCTTCGGGCACGGCAGAAAGCCAGCGGAGAATGTTATTGTCTTTCATTGATCAGAAGCACAGGCTTTCAAAGTGGTAGTGGCTACCGGGAGGGAACTGCCTGGTAAAGATTGGGGTTTTGCGTGTGTTTTGGTGTTTTGGGTTGTTTGGTTGAAGCGGTGACAATAGGTGTGGTGGATCGGGACAAAGTGGCTTCCATGAGAGCCACACTTTCAGCCACAACTGACAGGGCAGGTAGTAACAACCATGCCCAGTGCACCGGGGATCGTGCGTACCCTGTGGGCCGGAAAAACGGCACGTGATCCCACAGTGGAGTTGACGGATTTAGCCAGCCATAGGGGACCTCTGCCTGGCAGTCAGATCGTCCACCACAGAGTCAATTAAGCAACGTTGCAATCAAGATCTCTCCCTGTGCGATTGGGCACACCGTGTATTGGCCTCTCATGCCGGCTGCTAGCACCGACATCCAGGCGCCACCGCCTCTTCGGCATTGCCGGCGGCCTAAAGCACGGTGCCGCCGACGACATGGACGACGGGGTTGGCGGCGCTAGACTCGGTCAGCCTCGCGACGGCGGCTGCGGCCTCGTCGGCGCGGCTCAGGCTCAGGCGCACAAGGGCGTCGACGCCGGCCAGCTCGGGCTTGGGGTTAACGCTTTGCACTACGAGTCCGGCATCCCAGGCGCCAAAGCGCTTTTGGAACAAGTCCGCCTCCGTTTTGCGGCCCGTATTAATACGGTTCCGGAAGACCACCCCCTGGCCGCAGCGACCAAGCCGATTCTCAACGCCGAGGGCCTAGGGCAGGCCTGCCCGGCAGGCTTATAACCTCTTTGTAAAGGACAGCCGAACTCCTCCCGGCCTGCACTCGCCCGGCCTACCTCCCTTACAGATATACGGGGCTTACGGTGGCTACCCAAAAGAAACTTGCAGCCGCAAAAGCATTTATGGCGTGGTTTGGCACCCTCCTACCCACCGACGTTATAATATATTGTAACAGGTCCTGGCTCTACTATAGCAGGCTACAGCAGTGTCGGGCCTGGAAAAAGGGGGGGGTTTCTCTCCAGGAGATCTCAGAGGCCCAGCAGTTCAACAGTCGTGTTCAACAAGCCTATGGTAATGGGTAGGTAGAAACAAGAAACGATAGCTTGCCCTCTCGACCTCCTTCACAGGGGGTCCCTCGGGCCCTCCTTATGCTCTGGCCCTCCGGCCGTCCTTCGGTTGTCGTCGGCACGCCTCCTCCTCCGTGGCGTCCGTCGGGACCTGTCTTTCGGTTGTCGTCGGCACGCTTCCTCCGCCGTGGCGTCCGTCGGGGCCGGATATGTTTGGTCCCCTTTTAGGGTTCCGGGCCGGGCGGATCTGCGGAGGCTAACCAGTATGCGTGTCGCAGAGCTAAACTCTTTTGATCCGCACATCCGTCAGGGCTTGCGCCCCTCCGGCTACCACCCGGAGCCCTCCTCTGCGGCCACCGGTGGCGTCCCCTAAAGCTGCTGGCCATGGTTCGGTGTGGGGTGTTACACTCTGGCCTTTAAAGCGCGAGTGGGCGGTTTGTTACACCAAATTCTACCCTACCAACGGCCTCCTTACAAGCGGTCCCGTTGAAAGTAACCACGGCGATTTGAAGGCTTTTGGCTTATCCGCCTAGGCAGGCCTGCAGCAGGTTGAACGAGCGTCCCGGAGGCAGATCAACAACTGGATCCGGGCTTATAACGCCAAACGCACGGCCTCGATAACAAAGATCCGGTGGGAATACATCGGCAAGACCTGGGCCGGCGAGGTCCCTCTAGGCGCCTCTCTTTGGTGCCTAGATTTGTTAGAATCAAGCCACCGCCGTGCACTTGCAACGTTCCCCTCGCCTAAGCACCCCTCCGGCCTACCCCTCCCGCCTTGCACCGGCGTAACAAGGGCCCAATACGGCCTGCCCTGTCCTCACGACCTTCTCGCCCTGTACAACGTTTTACAGGCTAATCCCAAAGCTCCGGGGCTTACGTTAAACGCGGTAGATACCTTTTGGCACCACCCGAAACGCCTTGACGTCGACGACCCCGTGCTGAGGATCAGGAATCCCGTGGGCGTGCGTAAAGGGCGCCCTCCCGGCCAGGGACCTTTCGGCAACGAGTGCCCTGTTGATAGGGTTGCTTTACGCCCTAGGCCGCGTGGGTTAACCCAAGGAGGGATCCCTGACGGTGCCAGGCGTGATTTCTCCCAACACGAGTTGGGGCCCTCTTTCGACGAGGCTGACGAGGCTGACGATGGTAGGGGCGTTATCCTTGGCACCCCTATACACTCCACGCCGGCGAGAGAGGTCTTTGCAGCACCTCCACCTTCTGCACCGACCTCAGGGGAGTTTTTTGATCCCTTTGCGAGTCTCTAGGCCCCTTTGTAGCCTTAGATAGACGGCCTCAACGCCGTGCCCCTGCACTTTTCTTATGTAATCTGGCGGTTCAACACCGCGTTTTTGATCGTTTATTAATAAATTGCTCGTGGCGATAACTTCTATTTGCTTCCCTCCTGTTAATTAAGCCCTTGCCTGCATTAAAGCCTATGTTCGTTTGTGTGGGTGCGCCATACAATTTAACATGCTGACCGATATCGGGGACCCACTGGGTGCACCGAGAGATTTAGGGGTGTCTCCCGAAATGGCCTCTTGTAATAAACCGGACTACGGGTTGGTCACCAGTAGGGGTTAAAGTGATGTTATTCTGGAAGATGAGTAGGAGGAAGAGAGGGACTATGAGGAAGGTTGTAGGCTCCTATATATACACGAGTTGGCTCAGGGGCCACCCCTAAGCTACCACTTCCGTGCCCTAAGCACGGAACTATGACACAAGAGCCCTATCAACGGATAGCCCCTTAGTAGGAGAAGCGCCTAGCGGATTGGATTTTGCTACAGGCCTTTTTAGGGCTCCCGCTAACGTATGCAGAAGTCCGGTTTTTTGCACAAGAGATCCTCCGGCAAGGGGGCGCCTCCCAGCCCCTCGGGAAGCATTGGATTCGTGGCTTTTTAGGCCGATATCCAGAGATCCGGGTCGGAAGGGGCCGGCGCATAGAGTCGGCCCGTCTTAAAGGGGCTATTACGGAAGTAATAAAGCAGTGGTGGCAACGCCTCGAGGTCCCGGAGGTGGCCGGGATCAAGCTGGAAAATACGTACAACGCCGACGAGGGGGGCTTCCAGGAGGGCAAAACGGGTAACGGGCTCGTTTTAGGCCTTGCGGAGACCTGGCTTTTGCAAAGAAAAGAGCCCGGGACTCGCACTTGGACGAGTTTTCTCGAATGCATTTCGGCTACCGGGGTTTCGCTTCCTCCCTTTATTATTTTTAAAGGAAAATACGTGCAGGAACAATGGTTTCCAGAGGATAAAGGTCCTTTTAAGGGATGGCAATTTACTGCAACAAAAAGCGGGTAGACTACGGATCGCACGGTTGTCGAATGGCTGCAAAAGGTCTTCCTTCCGTGCACCCAACCCCCTACTCCTGAATCCCGGCTTTTGATCCTAGATGGCCACGGATCCCATATAACTAAGGAGTTTATGTATTTTTGCTTCCGGAATAACGTTTATCTTCTTTATTTACCCCCCCCCCCCCCCCTTATTCCTCGCACGTTTTACAGCCTTTAGACCTATCCGTGTTTAGCCCTTCCAAACACGCCTACCGCATAATAACCGGCTCCTAGGCTTTATTTACCTGCTCAACTGTAGTCGGAAAAAGGCAATTTTTATAGTCCTATGCCTTTGCAAGATCACAAGCCCTTACCCCTTTTATAATCAAATCAGGGTGGCGGGCATCGGGCTTTTGGCTCCGGAATATCCGAAAGCCCCTATCGAGCCGATTTATACTCGAAAACTCCCAACGAGACGACCGACGAGCCCAAATTCAATAATTTGCAGAGGATAATAGGGCCAAACAACGTTTAGCGGTCCCTTTACTGCAGTCCCGGGTGCTTTGGGAGACTCCCAAACAAAGCCGAGAGTTTGCCTCCCAAATCAGCGCCTTTAGGGGCCAGCTTCCGGCAAGCCCCACGGCCCGACTTTTCTTCCGAGGCGCTTCCAAGCAGGGGATGACCTGGCTCTGTTTCCCCGCGGGCCCATCGTCTAGCGCCAGTTCGGATGATCGACGGGCACCCCGCAATGCTCGGCTTGTGTCTGCGTCCGTCGGCGAGCGCCAGTGATTGAGCCGTCGTGGTGGATATTCTGATTTACCATCACTAGCGCCTCGCCGGAAATGCTCCGGTCTCTCTCACAGCAGCACATTCTCTCCCCGTTTCGTTTCCTGCCCGGCCGCGGAGCTAGCGATTGGAGAAATACCGGGATTGGTGGCAGCACATATCCTTTTTGGGGAAAGGAAACCATCCAGCGCATGTATTCGCTCAAACCATGCAGCTGGACAACCGGACAGCCAATATCACATTCTCAGCCCCGCAGCTGCCGTTAAATCAGAAGAGGCCACGACATGCAACGCACTCGTTTGTATTCAGAATGCTTACATAAGGCATCCGCATGCCCATACCTGCCTAGCCTGCTCCTTTCCCGCTCTCAAGACGGAGGCTCCGAAGAATCAGTGCACCCCCCAAAACATCCAAGACGCATCGTGTACTGGGCAGAGTGCGGTGGCAGTTAAAACTTCCGAGGCGGCATTACTGTCGTCTGAGATTCCTGCTGTCCGTCCAGTCGGCAACTCTCCCCCATTCCTGCCAGGGCTCAGGTGCAAAGGGTAGCATAATGTATGCTGCTGATTCGCTCAGTATTAGCAGGGCCCCGGCGCTATTACGACTCCTCGATCTGGCCTTCCTCCTTGCCGGTTTCGGGAACGCTCTGCATGTTCCGAGGTTAGTAAAGACCGCAGCCCAGCCACTCCCCCGCAGCTCAGGGTCGCAGTAACTGATCACTTCTTGTCCCCGGTGTCTAGATCTCCCAGTAGTGATCCCGGGGTTGTGGCTCTCGCTGCTGCAGCATGCGGGAATGGAAACATTCAGCTGTTCTTCCAGGACACATCCAACAGACTCCTCTTCATGCGCTCCGTAGCTGGGGTCTGGCAAAATAGCCCTCAGGTCATTCCCCTACCCAGTGCGAAACCAAGCACCCCTCTCGCTGCTATCTCGTGGCAAGAGTCTGTCGGTGATAGTGTGAGTGGGCCCCTTCGCATTGCGTTTCAGCGTTTCGGACGTCGCCACGAGCACCAACCCGTAATTAATATGTTCCGTCGACTCTCAGATCCGTCTTTACTACCTCGATGCCGGCAGCCGGATAGTCCAAGCCGTTGGCTCCTGCTTAGGTGCCACCTGTACCTGGAGCAGCGACAACGGCCTAAGTGGCGTGGGCGCCGTATCGTCATCGGGCCTTGCGGCGGCATTCATAGAAACCTCCAAGGCATCTTGGGGGGTTAGGGTGTATTACCTGGACAGCAATAATTCCGTCTCCCGGATCGCGTGGGACGTACGGGGGTCGGGCTGGAGCAAGGGTCAAGACCTTGGGGTGAAGGCAACTGCCAACTCCAATCTTGCGGTATCGGTGCCGCCCGGCACGACTGATTTGTAGGTTTATTACATCTCCCAAGGCAAATCGATCTCACAGACATCTTCCAAGGACGGATTATTGAAAAGTGTGTTTCTCTCTCTGCATCATTTGTTCGTTCGCACTAACATATCAACCCTACACGCAGGCTCGGTCATTAGGGGGAACCTAGGTTCCGCCGTTAGCCCAGTGTTCGCCGCGGCCGCCTGGGCCAGTCCACCCAACCAATTTCTCTACTACATCGACCAGAGCAAGGCCGTCCAAGAGTTGCAATACCGGAATGGGGGCTGGTTCAACCAGCCGACTTCGTCATCCGCTCTCCCGGCGGCGGACGCTGCGGCCGCGCCAATTGCGGCGGCGGCATGGGCGGCCAACGTGAGGCTCTACTACGTGTCCGGAGGGGACATCGTCGAGTGGAACATGAACAGCAGCAGCCAGTGGTCTGTTGTGGGAAACTCGTCGAGCAATTATCCTCCCGGCACGCCACCAACCTCGAGCCAGGGACCCGCCTTAACACCGGGAGCCATTGCCGGCATTGTAATTGCTGGAGTCATCGTCCTCTTCCTCGCCATCACAACCGCAGTGTATTTCACTCACTCGCGGTTTCGGCTTTGGGTTAACAAAACCTACAAAAGGACTGACGGGTGATGGGCATCAGGTACCTGCCAATAGTAGTGGGCAGCAGTAACTGCCTTCCACCATAGAGCGGCGACCATAGATCGGCATGAGAGAGCAGTCGTCGATTAGTATTATGGTCCTGTCAAATAGCAACTTGGACACCGTACTTGCAAGCTTAATACAAACCACCTCTTACCCTCATCGCACCGCCGAAGCACCAATACAGACCAAAGCGCGTCCGAGGCCAACCATGGCCCCGACTACAAACCCAAACCGAAATCTGCCTGCCTGCCTACATCACATTGCAAACAGCCAATCCTGCAAGCGCAGAGCCAACAGCGGCGACATTCCTGATTGTAGTGACAATGAAATTCGAAAGCGCGCCCAAGTCGATGTCGACATTTGCCTCAGCGACGCCCACAAAATCCGTCGTCCTGAAAAGGCGGGGAATAGAAGGCTGCAACCTGGCAACATCCTGCTTGCGGAGGACCATCGTTTTGGTGTCGATGCCCTGTGAGTCAAGAATAGACTTGAGATCACTGCCGAAAGCGACCGAGACCTGGAATGTGGCCATCTTCTTCCTGTCGACATAGAGGAAGTAATCGTCGACTCGAAACGGATTGAGAGCAACCCACTTTCTCCCGAGTCCCGGGTTAGCGCCTGCATCCCGGAGAGGGGGGCTGTGCGGGCATAGCAGGCTCTACCTACCGAGATATCAGCCATGTCATTCCCTTTCAGGTCTCTCAGCTCGTCCTGGAGACTTTTGTACCCGTCTTTCAGTTCCGATGCCATGGTGCCGTCCTCCCAAATCAGCAACCACGTGCCGTTCGGGCCGATCGACGCAATGCGGATGCTCGTAGAAGCCTTCTCCGGGTTTGCCGCCGCCTGGTACATGCCGCGCGGGACATTGGGCCCCATCAGGTAATCGCCTTCCAGCATCCAGGCGCACCAGCTACCCTTGGGTTCTCCCCAGACGGCGCGGAGGGGGCTTAGCTTTCGTTGCCTCGTCCAGTCCTCGAACTCGGCAGGTACTTTCTCCATCACTTGTGACTCATGGGTGCTCATCCGGTCAGCGAGAGAACATCGTGACAGCACCCAGCAGGCGAGCACTACCCGGCAGGTACGGAATAATTATCTGAGGAACCACAATCAACTTACCGCTGGAGTTGCCGTGGTGCCTGGATGTCGTGCAAGCGAAGAAAGCCTGTTTTTTCCATGCAACACACTTGAACTTCTTCGACCCGTCATCGCCGTTGATCAACTGGGCCCCCTTTCTGGGAAACGCACTGTGGCTGAAATGGAATGTTAGCACATGAATAGGTAGCTAGACCGCGGGTCAACAACGGTATAAGCTAGCCTCCCACCTGGCATACTAAAACGATGTTTACCTTCGATGCTGCGACCCATATCTTACAAAGTAAGCTTCATCTGGGCCAAAGTTGAAGTAGATTTCCTTCTTGGTCGGAGTTGTCTGCGACATTCTGGGTCCCCGGTAGAGCTGCTTCTGGTTGCCAGATGGAGGTGGGGAGACGACCGGGCCCTATTTTGTATGTGCGTGTCGGGTTGAGCCGCTGCGGCTCCATGGTAAAAGCGGTCCGTGCTCAGGGCTGAGACAAGTCAGGTTGCTATCACAATCCCGCCGTAGATGCCTACCTATGCAGCTGTGATAGCGCCCCTGCAGGTAGCAGATAGAGAGCAGGCAGCCACGCAGCACTTGGCTCCCGTTACTTCGTGCCCTGCCTCTTTTAGCAATCGCGCGAGTGGGTGAGCCAAAAGCGGCGAGGCGAATGATCGCGACAGTTGAGATAGGCATCGTGAACCACTGTCTCGTCGGCGTCGCCACTGCCTTCAAGTTCTTCCGACTTTGTGACAGTCATCGTCACCTTTATGGGAATCTAGTAGGTTTGCGGTGGAAGTCTGCGTGGTTCAGAACTTCAGTAGGCGTGGATGGGGCAGCGCCTCGGGCACCACGCCACACCATCCCTGAGTTGTGAGGGACATGCTCCGGGCAGAAATCCGAAATCGAGGACCTCGGGCACCGTTTCCTCTTGCAGGATAGCTGACTACCGCGATTCTCTTGCCATAACAGAACATCTTTTTTGTCCAGCAAATGCAGAGAGAGACCTTCAACTCCGCGTGCATGATGCATGGAACCCCCCATCATTGACAGTGGCGTCCAACGAAATCCTACCACATTGCTCCGTACACCATGCAACTTCGTCTTGCCCGACCGGCGGTAGCGGCGCTCGGGTAATATTTGATATTACCCGTGAATAGGCCTCCGAAACAGATCGCCAGCCAACTTCGAACCTCCAGTCCTTGTTTCACGCCGAACTTCCCTTTGAACTCGGAGTGTTTCGCATCCTCCAGCCAATCCCACAGAGAGGACTGTCGCGAGAGACGGACAGTTTCGACGCAGTCGTTGCTCTGAAGGTATCTGATGATGGGTTCCAGGTCTGCGTTAGTGGGGCTCTCTCGCTCTCGCCAAGCATCAGTGCCTAGAAGTCGAAACATACTCCTTGACTGATACGTGGATGAAGCATAAGGTCGAGTCCTTTCGCCGCTCGACCAGAGGCCCGCACGCCTCAAGCACGTAGTTCGGGACTGGGCGGTCAGGACGGTCAGCAACATCACTTGCAGTGTCAAATAACAGAGCAGACTGTAGCTCCGCCATCTGCAGTGGGCGCTTCGCAAACGCGATCCAGCCGAATATGCCCCGGAGTCGCTGGGCCGAGCGAGGGTCACAGCGAGAGAGAACATGTGATAGAATCTTCTCGTAGCTACGGTGTGGAAGGTTAGTAAATAAATATTTTCTAGCCGGGATTCCCGCAACCCTCCCAAGGAACCCTTTCCTGTCTAGAATTTGAACTTCACTTACAACTGGGAAAGTTCTCGCGGGATGGCTTCTATGGCCTCGGTGAACTCGGCTTTGCTGTAGAAAAAGTTGGCGTCGAGGTAGTTGAGAATGAGACGAGCCCAGAGAAACATGCCTGATTTTTGTGTTGTTCTGTTAGATATCTAGCTCGAGGTCAGCGTCATGACGACTGTAGCTTACCATCAGCTTTAGTCACTATTCTGGATGCTAGCTCTGGCACGGACTGATCCGACAGGCCCATCTCAGATGGCTTTCTATGCATGTTCCTCAGAGTTGCGGTGACGAAGTGTCGTATAGCTTCCCCGATACAGTCCTTCTCCTCGAATAGAGACACTGTCGACGCCGTCTTGCGCAGCTTGGCGTGTGGGACGGCCATGGAACTTCGTCCTGACACCAGAACCTTGCACATAGGCCCATTGGTGACCAGCCTGTCGATGAGTCTGCTGCGTCTCAACAAGGCACTCATCCACGCCGTCGAATATTATGTGGACCGCGTCGCTGTCCGCGATGACCTCGACGGCCGTTTCCAGAAGCCTTTCAAGCAGGCTTATGCTCGTTTGCTTGCCACTGATGTGTTCATCGTATATGTGGGCGGCGAGGTCGTGGTCGGCTTTTACGCACCCGAGAAACAGTGACTTGACCATGATTTCGTAGCGAGCAGTTGCGCCGGGTGAATAGGAGCAGAAATGGCTAAGCACGATGGAACGTCCCGAATCGCGGAGGGGCCTCATGAGCCCGGCACAGAAGACGCTTTTACCCGTTCCGAGGCCCCCTTGCAGAAGCAGGAATGGGTTTTTGGAGTTGGGCTGAAGCCAAGAGGTTATGTTTTGACGCTTTAAAATCCAGTCGGCGGTGTTTGGGTGCTCCAAACCGATTTCGACCAACGAATTTCGAAGGGAGACTTGGTCCGAGTCGTCGATGCCAAGCCACGAGATTATGCTTTCCAAGTGGCACACACTCTGCTCTTTCTCATTCTGCGCGAGCCTGTGGAGAGTGACCTCCTTCCAGGAATGCAACTTTTGCCTCATCTCCCTGGCCTCGGCGATGTGCCCGCTGGCAACTCTGTCGATGATGTCCCCATGTCTCCTCAGATCCTCGAGGATATTGTTGAGCTTCTGCTTAAATCGGCCCCAGGATGTGGCGAACAGAACCTTCCAGCCTAACAAGAAAACAATTAGTCAGCCCCCAGAAATTTGAATTGGGGCCCGGTGTGCTGCTTGCTACTTACAGCGGCGCGTTACAAATTTGTATGCGATTTGGTGGAAGGCAAGTATGTCCACGTAGAAGGCTGCGAAGGTCGGATGGAACTCCGGGTTGTTTTTGAAGGAACGCTGCAGGAGCTCGAACCTGTCCAAGTGCTCGGCAATTTGCGCATAGGCTTTTATCAGGCTCTCGAATGCCTTGATGCAGTCAGATGACATCTGTTCCCCGGCAAACGCAGAAGGGGTATTTCTGTGGTCAGCAAATGCCGGGCGCCGAGAAGTTCTGTAGGAGCGGCTTGCCTTCAAAATGAGCTTGATAGGGGCCCAGATCGAGGGCAGGTAGTCGGTCTCGTTGCAAAGAGTATCTACGACCTTGGAGTAGTGCTCGAGTCCTCGGAATAAGGCATCCAGGCGGCGCGTGTTTCGGAGCAGCTGGCGCCCTGCCAGCTCTCGCTCGACTTCAATCGCCGCTCTTCTGACATCCTGGAGGGTGGTCGAGGCGAATTCCGACGTGTGGGCTGGTGAAACCAGTTTGCGTAGGTCTTCGAACGCGCCCTGGATCATGAGCCTGGCTTCGACCTGGCCAGGCGCACGCGCTCTCAGAACAAAGGGCGGCATGGTGGGTAGCACCTCGACTGCATGAAGAGTCGCAATTGCTGCAGCAAGGAGAAAAATGAAGCCTGGTAATTTGGAGAGACCCAGCACGGCGATGCTGGGCTAATTATTGAGTGCATGGATTCCATCGAGGTCAGACTGGCCGGGCTCCAACCCAGAAGTGCAGCCAGCCTCACTTCAGCTTGGCGGGGTGTGTCCGCCAGTCTGCCCCACCCGCCTTTGAAGGCAACCACGAACGATAGGAAAGATACTCGAAGCAGTGATCGTCGAAAGGATCACCTATGCAGTCGAGAAGTTCGGACTACTACCGGCAAACCATTTCGGAGCACGAAAGCGCCGGTCAGCAAAACAAGCGCTCATCCTACTCCAGGAACACATCTTTAGGGAATGGCGAAAACGACAGGTCGTTAGCTTGGTCGGCTTTGACGTAAACCTGAAATTACAAGGCAAATGGATACGCTAGGCCTCGGAAAAGCCGCCGCCGATCCGTAGTAATTCGCCGGATTGACAGCAAAAATGTGAAAGGAAATTAGGGACTGGTAACCGTTTTGGTAACGGTTTCACTGCTTTCTCCCATAACCGCTACTGTTCGAATGCCCTATGTGATAATTGATAAATCCAATTGACTTCCTTTTGTCAATTTTCATTATCCGGGCATAGCCAGTCTCCTCCCTTTAAAAAACTAAAAATGAGTGGGCGCTTTGACCTAATTCCTCCAACGGCCTTTATCGCATTTTCCAATCCCCAAAAGCCACTATAACTTTAATAAAGTCTTATTTTACTGCTTTAATCGACCAATGCATATAGGATTCCAAAATCAACGCACAGACTGGAGAAAAGGAATTATTCCGCGAAAACTGCGGAAATGCAGCCTGCCTTTCGTCGAAAGACTATATAAGGCCCCAAAAATGAATATAGGAGCGGCACGGTACGTTACAAACTATCCCAACGAGGTTTATACCTTCGCAGCCGAAATTTTTACTGTTTTAGCTACGGGGAGTATGGCCGAATCCCGGCCCGTTTTCTAGCTCGGTCGAACCTCCTCCTAATCCGCGCACACCTCCTAGTTCGGGCCGGCGTCCTCCCCGCCCGCCGGTCCTGCCTCGTCGTTCGGGCCGGCGGAGGGGTCGTCGCCGTAGCCCTCGGCCGCCAAACGCAGCCTCGCGAGTTTGTCGCCTAGGTTCGGCAGGTGCTCCTGCACAAACTCGTCGCAATCGGCCACGAGCCACTCGCGCAGGCGTCCTGCGTCGTTTTTGGAAGGGGTGGTGGTGGTGGTCGGGTAGGAGATGTGTATAGGTAGCGGTGGTGTGGCGATAGGGACACAGGATATCTAATGACAACAGCTGGAATAGAACCACGCATTAGCAGGTATGGCAAAGGATCGAGGAGGTCCCCCGGCCGGGACGGCCGGGGTCTGTATCACCACCCTCGCCGGCGTTACAGGTGCTTAATAAGCGGTTACAGAACATTCGGCGACGCCGAGAGGGGCTTTCCACTCCTACCGCGCACTTATGTATAAAGACCCCGAAGGTTGTAAACCCTCGGGCGGTTTTCCTATTAGTTTTTTAAAGGTAGAAATCTAGACAATCCTTTTACTGCATAATCTCTACTTTGTAACAGCAGGCACATCTGTATTACGTGACAAACACCACGTCTGGACCGCAATTGGAAATAGCGTTAATTGCATCTTAGGCAGGACACGGTGCTTAAAGCAGAGCATTGTATTGACGCCCAAAGCCGGTATCCCTTAGGGAACATGGCGTCTCCGTTGGCGCCAGTGTGCGACACCAGCACTCATTTCCTTGGGCAAACCGATGTCTATATAAACACGGCGCTGCGCGGTTACAACGATTTTAAGCGTCGGTACGGTAAGCCACAGGGAAAACGAATTTCCCAAAAACATACGCTTTTTTGTAAACACCAACTGTAAAATTGAAACTGTGGTTCTGGGATAATACAACTAAAAGATAGCGCCTAACTTTGGTATTAGCGCGTAAACCTTTAGCGCAAAAGCATAAGAAATAGCGCTCAGCTTTAATGTAAACGCGTAAACCTTAACGTGCTCCTCCCTATCTTTGCCCTTGCCTTTACTATGTTTTTTTTATTCAAAACAGGGAATCCCATCCGGAACTGCGACATTTGCGTTACTAGCCAAACTAGCTCGAACACTCCAAACTTCAGTTAAAAAGTTTTTAGGAATGGAGCCTGGTCTTGGAAAAACGCCGCGCCTCCTTCATTTAACATAATAATTAATCCCGTAATTTGGATTAAAAAAACGCGACCTTCTTTTTAAAATTGCATTCCAGTACTATGCCGGTATTTCCTAACATCGCCCGATTGCTTCTCTGCTCTCCTCCAAACCAGCATCTTCCATAATGCGCGGTTCCGGCCGCCCCCCAAACCTTTGCTAACCCTAACCCTAGCCCTTCAGCATATCCCTAAAGGCTTTTTGGGATTATTGGTTTGGCTAGGTGGGCTTTCCCGATTAATATCGAATACATAACGCAATTGGAGCCCGCTCCCCGGCCGCTCCCAGCTTAGCTCGTATTAGTACTTGATTGCTACTAGCTGCTTGCTATTATAAGTAGGGGAAATCGGAATCCTAGCGTAAACGATCTTCAACGCTCCCAAAAGGAATAAAAGGGCAACAATCATTACTACTAAAGCTTCTTTTATCTAATGCTTATCCCTATTAAACCTTGCGATAGCACTTATTAGAAAGCACTAACTCCCGCCCGTCAATCTATCAGTCTCCTTTACCTCTTGGGCTTTGCAAAGCCGGATATCGTCCCGGATTAGCAAAGGAGCCATAATTAACGGCGGCGCACCACCAAGTTCACCGCTGCCGGGCATAGGCCCCTTAACGGGGGTATGCTCGGCCGACAACGTGGGCCCGGTATCGGAAAGCATCACCTGGGTCCTTATCGGCGTCACCTTCGTCTTCCTAGCTCTGCGGCTATATTGCAAATGGATTAAATCCAAACGTTCTAATGGGACGACTGGCTGCTGGCGATAACATAGGTAAATACAAGCACCTGGTTTTGCTTGCATAAAAGCTCTGCGAAACGCGGACTGGCTAATGGGAAGCTGGCCGTTACGTGCTTTCCACCAGATCTTCCTGCTTATTTCCGGCATTGTCCTTAACTTTAACGTCAAAATCGGCTTCGGACGGCACCTGTGCGACTTCGTATTTAAAAACCCGACAAACATCGGCCCTATAAGCCGCAACAGCAATATCGCCGGCACTATAATCCTAAATACCGTTTTATCCAAAATATCTTTCGCTTTAACGCTGCTGCGCATCGCCGAAGCCAAATGGCTTAAAATCATTATTTGGACCATCGCCGCCGCTATTAACGCCACTATAACCTTTACCGCTATCCTCGCCTTCCTGCAGTGCAACCCGACCGAAAAGGTATGGGGCGGCGACCAGGTGCCGGGCACTTGTTAGCGCGAAACGTACGCCAATTTCGGCATCTTTACAGGTATTTATTCGGGCGTTATAAACATTATCTTAGCTATGCTGCTTTAGGCCGTTATTTGGAGGCTGGTTAAGGTGCATCCAGGGAAACGATTCCGGGTAGCGGCGCTACGCTGGCGGCGCCATAGCTGATAGCTTTAAAGCCAATGGAAAAGGCTCCGTTTTAAAACAAATTGCCTTTCCACGGACGACTACTAAAAGTCCACAGCAACGTTAAAAGTGAAAACGGGCCGCCTATCGCTTGCAAAGTCTAATTGCGCCATCTTTGCTACATTCCCCGTATTCCTTATATTCCCATATATTTTTTTACGTCGTATATACCCACCGTAAAGCTATTAACAGAGCCCCTATCTGCCGATACAGGGTGTTTGGCAGTTAGTTTTTAATGTTATTTAAAACCCGTGCTAACCCCAAATCGGCGATGCAATTAGGTGGTAGGTAAGGAACAGTTTGCAAAGGAAAAAAAAGGCGATTATGTCTCCGACTTAAGCCACTTAATATGTACTACGCCAACGTAAAGCAACCTATAGGAAACACGAAAAAAGCATTAGACTCCCAAACATTTCGATCCCGTTTTGTGCCCTAATTTTTAGCGAAAACGGTGCGATACAAACAAATAAAGTGTCACTTAACAATCCTGCTACCACCCGGATTTGGCCATATTATCCGTAATCTGCCGCGGCGAACCCCAAAACAAAGGAGCCCGCCGCCCAACCGCCAAGCGTTCCCTTTACTAAACCCATCCAACGGTTTTTTGCAAACCCAAAACCCAACAGCACGAAGACTTTTCAAATCTACAACACACCGAGCACACTTTCGGCCCTTGCATCCAGAGAGACCATGGCAGCAACGTCGACATACCCGCAAAAGGACAAACAGGCGACTAAGAGAGAGAGTCTATTTAACGTCGGTAAGTCGAGATCTACCAGTCCCTGCCTCCCAGGGGGCATACGACGTGCTAGCGCTACCTAAGCTTGACACTAGGCTACGTGTTGCTATCAAGGCGGCTAACAAAATCAAACCATGGGGCAAGCCCAAGGCACACGGAGTTCGGGCCGCATTCCGGCGCTCCTTGTTGGTAAGCGGGCAATCGGCAAAGGGGGCGAGTAGACGCCTGGGCGCTGTAAGCGCTGCTGTTGGTAGTGGTGCTATCGGCCGGCGGGTGTGCCGGAGAAGGGGGTTAGGCCGGGTTTGGGCGGGGGGGTCCTCGGGACCACCCCTGGGCCCGGCCGGAGGTATGGTAACTGAGTGGACTGACCACTGCGCGGCGAGTTTACTCGGGCCAGTATTCTCATGCCTGCGGCGTGGTATACGCCTTGGGACAGCACCGTGGAATACGGGAACTGCCAGGCAAAAAGGCACCGCCGCGAACAGCCAGCCATCCGCGCTGGAGCCGTCGGGCGTCGCAGCTTGTGTTTGCCGTCCTGCGATTTAGAACTACGTGGTCTTGGGAAGCGCCCCCGCGGTGCTCGGGGCTCCCGTCCCACAGATTCTGGCGAGCTGTTGCAGTCTCAAGGTGCAACTCTGCCAAGATATGCAGCTGATTAAGCGGGCAGCCGGG